>JAULAV010009601.1:0-15004 GCA_030789695.1 Scilla litardierei
TGATATGTATCTTTTAATTAAATAATATGATTTTCTGGCTAATTTTTTCTTCCCTTATTTTTCAGTTAAAGATGGCGATCTCCCAGTTCCAACAGACATTTTAGCGTATTTTACAGTTAAAGATATTAATTTTTATATTAAATGATATGATTTTTATAGCCTATATTGTCTTCTCTAATTTTCAGTTGAAGATGACGATCTCCCAATTTCAATGGACATTTTCCCGATTTTTCGATTTTTTCTGGAAGTTATGTATCTTTTTATGAAATGATATGATTCTTTGGCCTAATTTTGTCTTCCCCTTTTTAATTTTTGTCTTCCCCGATTCCAATGAACATTTGTGCAGATTTTTTTGAGCTCCTGACTATTTTTTGTAATTTTTTTGTATAATATGAATATATATATTAAATGATATGATTTTTATAACCTAATTTGTCATCTCTTATTTTTCAGATGAAGATGGCGATCTCCTGGTTCCAAGGGAAATTTTTGCATATTTTTCTGAGCTCGGGGCTATTTTTCAACATTTTCAAAAAGTTAGAAATGTTTTATTAAATGATATGATTTTTATATCCTACGTTTTTCTTCTCTTGTTTTTTCAGTTGAATATTGCGATCTATCGGTTCCAGTAGACATTTTTACTGATTTTGTTAGCTTGGGGCCATTTTTCTTCATTTTATGGAAGATATGGATCATTTTATTTAAGGATTTGATTTTTGGCCTAATATTGTATTCTCATATTTTTTTAGTTGAAGATGTCGTTCTCATGTTTCCAACGGAGATTTTTGTAGATTTTTTGAATTAGAGGTTATTTTCTACATTTTCTGGAAGATATGGATCTTTTTGTTAAATAATATGATTTTTGGCCTAATTTTATTTTTCTCATATTTTTCATATGAGATGGCGATGGTTCCAACGGACATTTTTGCTGATTTTTCTAAGCACCAGGCTATTTTCAATGTTTTGGGTAACAAATGTATCTTTAGATTAAATGATATTATTTTTATAGCCTTATTTTGTTTTTTCTTATTTTTCAGTTGAAGATGTCGATCTCCCGGTTCCAACAGACATTTTTGTGGATTTTTCTGAACTCAAGGCTATTTTCTACATTTTTAAGATATGGCTCGTTTTATTAAATGATAACATTTTTGTAGCCTAATTTTGTCTTCTCTTATGTTTCACTTGAAGACGCCGATCTCCCACTTCCAATGGACTTTTTTTGTTGCTATTTATGAGATTGTGACTATTTTTCTACATTTTCGGAAAGTTATGAATCATTTTATTAATTGATATGATTTTTGGCCTAATTTTGTCTTCTCTTTTGTTCAGTTGAAAATAGATATCCCATTTCCAACGGACATTTGTACGGATTTTTCTGAGCTCTGGGCTACTTTCTTAATTTTTTTTGTAAGATATGGATTTTTATATTAAATGGTATGATTTTTATAGCCTAATTTTGTCTTCTCTTATTTTTCAGTTGAAGATGACGATTTCCCAGTTCCAAAGGATATTTTTGCAGCTTTTTCTAAGCTCGGGACTATTTTTCTACATTTTCGGAAAGTTATAGATCTTTTTATTAAATGATATGGTTTTTAGGCATAATTTTGCCTTCTCTTATTTTTTTTCATTGAAGATGGCGATCGCCCGGTTCCGACAGACATTTTTCTGGATTTTTTTGAGCTCCGGGCAATTCTAAATTTTCTGTAAGATATGAATCTGTATATTAAATGATATGATTTCTATATCTTAATTTTGTCTTCTCTAATTTTTAAGTTGAAGTCATCGATCTCCCGATTCCAACGGCCATTTTTTCGGATTTTTCTAAACTTGAAACTATATTCTACAGTTTATTGAAGATATGTATATTTTTATTAAATGATATGATTTTTATAGACTAAGTTTGTATTCTCTTATTTTTCTATTGAATATGGTGATGTTCCGATTCCAATGGACATTTTTGCGCATTTTTCTGAGCTCTACGCTATTTTCAACATTTTCTGTAAGATATGGATCTTTATATTTTATGATATGATTTTATGCCCTAATTTTCTCTTCCCTTATTTTTCAGTTGAAGATGACGATCTCCTGTTTCCAATGAAAATTTTTGCGTATTTTTCTGAGCTAAGGGCTATTGTGTATGTTTTCTTAACTATAAGTATCTTTATATTTATTGATATGATTTTTTCTGCCTAATTTTGTCTTCTATTATTTTTAAGTCGATGATGGCAATATTTTTATTAAATGATATGATTTTTTAAAATTTTTTGCATTTTCTTATATTTCAGTTGAAGATGGCGATCTCCCGTTTCCAACAGACATTTTTGTATATTTTTCTGAGCTCCGGGTATTTTTCATATTTTCTGGAAGATATGGATTATTTTATTAATTGATATTAGAGAAGTCAAAATTACGCCAAAAATGTTCGTTAAAACCGAGAAATCGCCTTCTTCAACTGAAATATAAGAGAAGACAAAATTCGCAACCATGAAATTGCCATCTTTATCTACAAAATGTCCGATGTAACTGGGATATCGCCATCTCAGCTGATAATATTTTTATTTATCATTTTCTGAGCTTGGTGCTATTTTCTACATTTTCTGAAAGATATGTATCTTTTTATTGATTGATATGATTTTTATTGCCTAAATTTGTCTTCTCTTATTTTTTAGTTGAAGACGACGATCTTTTATTAAATGATATTATTTTTTGGCCCAATTTTGTCTTCTCTTGTATTCCAGTTGAAGATAGTGATCTCCTGGTTCCAAAGGAAATTTTTGCGGATTTTTCTAATCGAGGGGCTATTTTCTAGATTGTATAGAAGATATCTGTCATTTTATTAAATGATATGATTTTTATGGCCTAATTTTGTCTTCTCTTATTTTTAAGTTGAAATGGTCATCTCCCTGTTCCAACAGACATTTTTGCGAATTTTTCTGAGCGTAGTGCTCATTTATACATTTTCTATATGATATGTATCTTTTTATTAAATGATATGATTTTTTGGATAATTTTGCCTTCTCTTATTTTTCGGTTGAAGATGGCGATCTCACGATTCCAACAGACATTTTTTACGTATTTTTTAGTTAAAGATATGAATCTTTATATTAAATGATACAATTTTTATCGCCTAAATTGTCTTCTCTTATTTTTCGTTGAAGATGGCAATCTTTCGGTTCCAACGGAAATTTTTGCGAATTTATCTCAGCTCGTGGTAATTTTTAATAGTTTCTTAAAGATATGGATCTTTTAATTAAATGATATGATTTTTATAAACTAAGTTTATCTTCTCTTATTTTTAAGTTAAAAATGGCGATCTCCCTGTTCGGACAGACATATTTGCAGATTTTTTTAACTCGAGTATTTTCTACATTTTTGGAAGATATGCATCTTTTTATTAAATGATATGATTTTTTGGCCTAATTTGGCTTCTCTTACTTTTTAGATGAAGATGGCGATCTCCCAGTTCCAACTGACTTTGTTGCGGATTTTTTAAGCTCCAAGCTATTTTCTAAATTTTCTGTAAGATATGGATCTTTAGATTAAATGATATAATTTTTATAGCCAAATTTTGTCTTCTCGTATTTTTCAGTTGAAGATGACAATCTCTGGAGGGACATTTTTGTGGATTTTTCTGAGCTCAGAGCTTTTTTTACATTTTATTGAAGATGTTGATCTTTCTATTAAATGATATGATTTTGTAGCCAATTTTGTCTTCTTTTATTTTTCAGTTGAACATAGCGATCTCCTGGTTTCAACGAAATCCTTTTCGAATTTTTCTAAGCTCGGAACTACTTTTCTACATTTTCAGGAAGTTATGGATCTGTTTATTAAATGATATGATTTTTAGCCTTAATTTTGTCTGCTCCTATTTTTTATTTGAAGATGGCGAACTCCCGTTTCCAAGAGACATTTTTGTAAATTTTTCTGAGCTCGGGAATATTTTCTACAGTTTATTGAAGTTATGGTTCATTTTAATAAATGATATGATTTTTACAGACTAAGATGGTCTTTTATTATTTTTCAGTCGAAGTAGCGATATCCCGTTTTCGGAATTTTCTGCAGTTTTCTAATCTCGGGGCTATTTTCTAAAATTTATGGAAGATATGTATATTTTTATTAAATGATATGATTTTTATAATCTAAGTTTGTCTTCTCTAATTTTTCAGTTAAAGATGGCGATCTCCGGGTTCTAATTTACATTTTTGTGGATTTTTCTTAGCTCGGGCTATTTTTCTACATTTTCTAGAAGATACGTATCTTTTTATTAAATGACATGATTTTTGGACTAATTTTGTCTTCTCTTATTTTTTTTCGTTAAAGATGGTGATTTTCCGGTTCTAACAGACATTTTTGCGGATTTTTCTGAGCTTCGGACAATTTTCTACTTTTTCTATAAGATATGTATCTTAATATTAAATGATATGATTTTTATAGCCTATTTTTGTCTTCTCTTTTTTTTTTCAATTGATGATGGCGATATCCCGGTTGCAACGGAAATTTTTGCATATTTTTCTGAGCTCGAGGCTATTTTCTATATTTTCTTAAAGATAAGGATCTTTTTATTAATTAATTTGATTTTTGTTAAAGATGTGATCTCCCAGTTCCAAGGGACATTTTTGCGAATTTTTCTGAGCTCCATGCCATTTTCTACATTTTATTAAAGATACAGATCTCTTTATTAAATGACAAGATTTGTATAGCCTTATTTGGTCTTCTCATATTTTTCGGTTGAAGATGGCGATCTCTAGGTTCCAACGGACATTTTTTGTGGATTTTTCTTAGCTTTGTGCTTTTTTCAACTTTTTCTGTAAGAAATGAATCTTTTTATTAAATGATATGATTTTTTGGCCTAATTTTGTCTTCTCTTTATTTTTAGTTGAAGATGGCTATCTCACAGTTCTAACGGACATATGTATATTTTCTTAAGCTCGGTACTATTTTCTACATTTTATGGTAGATATGTATGTTTTAATTAAACAATATGATTTTTGGCCTAATTTTGTCTTCTCTTATTTTCCAGTTAATGATGGCGATCTCCCGGTTCCAACTGACAATTTTTCGGATTTTTCTGAACTCCAAGCCATTTTCTACATTTTATGTATGATATGAATCTTATATTAAATGATTTGATTTTAATATCCTAATTTTGTCTTCTCTTAGTATTCAGTTGAAGATGGCGATCCCCCAGTTCTAAAGGACATTTTTTCCGATTTTTCTGAGCTTGTGGCTTTTTTGTGCACTTTCTAGAATATAAGAATCTTTATACTAAGTGATATGATTTTAATATCCTAATTTTTCTTCTCATATTTTTTTAGTTGAGGATGGTGATTTCCCGGTTCCAACGAATATTTTTGCTTATTTTTCTGAGCTCAGTGCTATTTTCAAGATTTTCGGAAATTTATGCATCTTTTTAGTAAATGATATGGTTTCTTTCTTAAGTTTGTCTTCTCATATTTTTCATTTGAAGATGGCAATCTCCCGGTTCCAACGGACATTTTTGCGTAGTTTTTTGAGTTTGGTGTTATTTTCTACATTTTATGGAAGATATAAAACTTTTATTAAATAATTTGATTTTTATAGCCTACGTTTGTCTTCTTTTATTTTTTCAGTTGAAGATAGCGATCTCCTAGTTCCAACAGACATTTTTGCAATTTTTTAGCTTGAGACTATTTTTCTACATTTTCTAGAAGATATGTATCTTTTTATGAAATGATGTGATTTTTTGGACTAATTTTTTCTTCTCTTTTTTTACTTTGAAGATGGCGATCTCCCGGTTCCAGTGGACATTTGTGCGGATTTGTTTTGAGCTACGGGTTGTTTTCTATATTTTTTGTATAATATGAATCTTTATATTACATGATATGATTTTTATAACCTAATTATGTCGTTTCTTATTTTTTTCAGTTGAAGATGGCCATCTCTCAGTTCTATATGACATTTTTGCGGATTTCTCTTAGCTGGGGCTATTTTTGTACATTTTTGAGAAGTTATGGATCTTTTATTAAATGGTATGATTTATTGACCTACTTTTTTCTTCTTTTATTTTCAGTTGAAGATAGTGATCTCCCATTTCTAACGGACATTTTACGTATTATTCTGACCTCGGGATTACTTTCTAAATTTTCTAGGAAATATGGATTTTTTTATTAAATGATATGATTTTTGACCTAATTTTGTCTCCTTTTATTTTCAGTTGAAGATGGCGATCTCCCTGTTCCGACGGACTTTTTTGCAGATTTTTATAAGCTTGGTGCTATTTTCTACATTTTTATAAATGATATTATTTTTATAGACTACGTCTGACTTCTCTTATTTTTTGTGTTAAAGTCTTGAAGATGACGAACTCCCGGTTCCAATGGACATTTTTTCAGATTTTTCTTAAGTAGAAGCTGTTTTTCTACATTTTCTGGAAGATATTGATCCTTTTATGAAATGATATGATTTTTTGGCTTAATTTTGTCTTCTCTATTTTTCAGATGACGATGACGATCTCCCGGTTCCAACGAATATTTTTGCGGATTTTTCTGAGCTCCAGGATATTTTCTACATTTTAGTAACATATGAATCTTTGCATTACATGATAAGATTTTTATAGCATAATTTGTCTTCTCTTATTTTTCAATTGAAGATGGCAATAATTTGTCTTCTCTATAATGATATGATTTTTATAGCATAATTTGTCTTCTCTATAATTTGTCTCCCTATTTATAGACGTTCAAGGTCCCTTTGGAGACATTGGGGTGATAACGGCCACCCCTAATGAAGCCAGATCTTCCCCCATTAATATGAATAAATGTTGTGCACGTCCCCGAGATTCACGAGCCCGCCTTTAATAACACGTTCGAGTGAAGTGGACTCAATGATCGACTGACTATTGGGCTTTGACTGAGTCGGTATCGGACTTCTGAGGTGGGCCTTGCGGGCCATAATCATTTGTCGACCGAATCATCTCGAATGCCAGCCCAATGACTTAACAATGGCCCACATCGCACGAACTTGAAGGATCCATCCGTTGAAGTCAAGCGACGTTACATCGCATTAATGGGGCTCGGCAGTCAAGAAAATAGCACTGGAGTTCTAGGCGCCAAAACGCCCACCTCGTCGATTCAGATGATTTGTCGATTCGAAATCCAAGACATTCTGGGCTCTTGGATCTTTGACACGTGTTCCATCATGCGGTTGTTGCCTCGCCCATATATGAAGGTTCCAGCAATAAAGTGCGAAGGTACCGTCTTCATTCTCTTGATTCAGATTTTCCTTCTCTTGAAAGCAATGGCTTTGTCCTCCATCTCGGCCTCCGAAAGGAACTTGGTCATAGCCATGCAGAAGAATCGAAAAGGGATCATGGAGCCTGGCTTGCTGACGAATGTAAGGTCCAAAGTCAAGGCCGGTCAGATCACCAAGCTTCAGAGGAGTTACGTCCGACTCGACTACCAAATTAGGCTGCCTGGGAGGGACGAGAGGGTTCATCATCCTGGTGATCGGTAAGCCGGGGTTTACGTCAAAGCCTTCAAGCGAGGCCTCTGATTTCCTATGCACCCTTTCATGCGGCACTTCCTATGTACCATGAACATTTCCCTCTACAAGTTAATGCCGAACGCCATTGGCATGCTGATGGGCTTCATAGTTATGTGCGTGACGAAGGGGATTGAACCATCTCTGGGTCTGTTCAATCATTTTTTCTCGTTCCCTCCCCTTAAGACCCCGGGGTGATATATGATAATGGCCCGTCGAGGCATAAAGTTGCTGGAAGACCTTCCCTCCTCCAATCCCAAGTGGAAGGACGAGTTTGTGTTTGTGGTTTTCCACGGGGAGGCTAGCTTTTGCACTGGTTGGGATGCCCCTAATTTGGGACTTGCCGGGGATAAGTCGTTGACTCTCGGGGAGAAGAAAGCTGTCGCTATTCTGACGGGCCTGCTAGAGGATATGAGGTCGATCAAGTGGCTGTGGTCTGACGACGTGCTGCGTTGGACCATGTGAACGACGTGCTGCGTTGGACCGTGTGAACGCAAGGTTGGTTCGATCATGCATGCCAACTGTTCGACCTTCGTCTTTCGACCTAACTTGTTTATTGATTTCGCAGGCATGGAAAGTGTGGACTACCAGGTAGATCCTGCATTGAGGGAAGCAGTCGAGGCTTCCATCAGAGAGGCAGAGGTGAGCATGTGTCTCCCCGGGTGTCGACCGTGGAGAAATTAATAGCCCGACCGTCCGGGGATCGACCTGTGGCTGTTGAGGGGGTTGCTCAGGTGGCCCGCCCTAAGCAGCAGAAGAAGAAAGGGTCCACCTCCGAATTTGAAGTAGTTGCACTGGAGGGGACCAAGAGGAGGCAAAAGATCGTTCTCAGCGACTCGGAACCGTCTGGGTCGAATGTAGTTGCGGAGCAGGTCTCCTGGCCTAGGAATGACACTCTTCACGAGGGAGACTCAGGGAGGACTCAGGTTCCACCGGAGCTTCTTGTGCACCAGGACTCTTGGCCTTGGGGGGTCTGTTCCATCCGGTAGGGATGTCTGAAGACATCCCTGATGAGTAAAGGCCAATTTTGCTGGAGGACCGATCTCCTCAGGCCCATTCAACTGCTCTGAGGAGGAGCTAGTTCAGGCGGGATTTTTGTTGAGGCGCAAAGATTTTGCTCTTCTTGATTGCGGGACCGCCTCCCGCTTCGCTAAGAATGCAACCCTTCCACGTGACAGGGCTGTTGTAGAGAGGTCGATTACGATTGGCTCGCGTCGATAGCTGTTCACGTCAGCGTCCATGTAATTATTGCTCCAGCCTCTATCGATGCTGCTATTAGCACATAAGCTGACCATCGAGCATTGTGTGCAGGATTTTGTGGCTACCGCGATGTTGCGTCGCCGTGCTCCGAAGGTGGCCAATCATGGGGTCACCCTGGAGGCCGTAGGTCGACCGTGGAGCGGTCTTAAGTTGAGCTGACTAGACTCTGCCTCTCTGTGAGACGAGATTAAATCACCTCCAGAAACTCGAGGAAGAGTTATGCAAATCTTGTAGGAGGGAGGCTAAGCAACCCTCCTTGAGGAAGCGAACAGATGACGCTTTGCTGGAGGAGAGGGTCGAAGCCGAAGTCATAGCTGAGAGGGCGGTTCAGGAGTTCAAAGACACATTTCCTGATTTTGACGAGCTATACAAAGAAGGCTACGAGCGATGTCGGCTAGAGATGAAGAATTGATTCCCTGACCTCTCTGTTGAGATCGATAAGATCCCGGTGATATTTCTGAAGTTCGACGAGGATGAGTCGAGCCAAGGCGAGGATGAGTCGAGCCAAAACGATGATGAGTCGAGCCGAGGCATGGAGGAGGCTGCTCCCATGGACGAGGTTGTCACCATGAAGGGCGACAAAGCAAGGGTGGATGCTGCGGGGGCCCAGAGTCTACGGTCGTGCAAGATGGAGATCAAGGACCTAACCGGCCATTGTAAGGTCTTGGCGCTCTCGTGCAAGAGGGTGATGTAAATGAAAACAATTTTTGCAATAGGGAGTGACATGAGAATTTGTTTGTATATCCTTGTTTGTCATTGTATCTCTTTTGATTGTTGTCGCTTACATCCTGTGGTGGTCGTAATGCCTGATGGCCCATTTTTGACGGGTTAGGTGCTGCTTCAGGATGATCGAGGATAAACCATCGAACCATGCTTAGAAGTTGACCACTACACTCCGTAGCGATGGTGAAATTTAATCGACTCACGATTGACGAAGCGGGAGTCGTTTGGTGTCAAAGAGGCGGGTCCTGGTTTTACAGCTGACAACGTCATAGGGGGAGACGTTAAGTGGCGAAGGGGTGGCCTCTTCGACTTACGGCTGACGCTCGTTTAGGAGAGTCATTCAGTTGTGAAGGGTTGGCCCTTTCAACTTACAACAGACGTTTGTTTAGGAGAGTCGTTCAGTGGCAAAGGGGTGGCCCTTTCGACTTACAGCTGATGCTCTCTTAGGAGAGTCATTCAATGGCGAAGGGTTGGCCCATTCGACTTACGGCTGACGCTCGCTTAGGAGAGTCGATCAGTGGCGAAGGGGTGGCCCCTTCGACTTATAGCGGATGCTCGATTAAGAGAATCGTTCAGCGGCAAAGGGATGGCCCCTTCGACTTACGACTGACGCTCGCTTGGAAGAGTCGTTCAGTGATGAAGGGGTGGCCCATTGGACTTAAGGCTGACATCGCTTAGGAGTCTCGTTCAGTGGTGAATGGGTGGCTCCTTCAACTTACGGCTGGCGCTCGCTTAGGAGAGTCGTGCAGTAGGAGAGTCGTTCAGTGGCGAAGGGGTGGCCCCTTCGACTTACAACCGATGCTCGCTTAGGAGATTCGTTCAGTGGCAAAGGGATGGTCCCTTCGACTTACGACTCGCACTCGCTTAGGAGAGTCATTGTAACGACTAGTGGTTGTAGCTACTATGGAGTGCAGTGTTATCATGCTATGCCTATTATTATTATTATTAATTTGTTACGACACTATGATTTTTATTCTTATGTTATGTTAGCTAACCATAAATCTATTATAATTTTCTTTTAATTTCAAACTTTCAAAATCCAAATGTTTAAACAAATTTTAAACTTCCAAATAAATTCCTAATGTAATTCTAATAAAACCTATAGCTAAATGGGAAGTTTCCCTATTACTAGATCCCTTTATTTTCTCCTTAATAATTGTTCTGATTCAAACTTTTCTTAATATCCTTAAATAATCTCATAATAAAGTTTTTAAAACAAATTAAAATCTATTCTTTTGGCAAGTGATTGAATCCCATTAATCTCCCCTTGATTATTATGAAATTGAATCAAATCTTCCATCATGTCCTCCATGATTCTTGTACCAATTTAAATCTCCTCCCATATGGATCTAGGAGACTTTTTCCTATCTTAATGAGAATGAATCACTAATATTAATTGCAATTATATCCTTGCTCTTTCCTTTCATTCCCTTAGCAATTAGCACCTACCAAATAGATTAAAAAGAGAATAAAACCCTAACCCTCACTTCACAGCTGCCAACAAACCTTTAGCCCCTCTCTTACTAAACCCATCAAATCCTACATCAACTCCATCTTCCCAAGCTCCAGGCCTCCGACCTCGCAGCCATCAACCCCGACCTCCTTCAACCCTACAACCGCCTCCGCCTCCTCCCTCCTCTGGCCGGCGACAACCCAGCTCCGGCTGGCGACTCCTCTTCTCCGGCAACCTCCAGTGAGACCCCTCTATCCCCTCTCCATGGCGAGCCATCTTCCAACTTTCCTGAGTCGCCTACCCGGTGTTTAACAAAATGCCCCAGCGAAGCCCCGATGACTTCTCGAGCTCCGGTAATCTTCCGACGATCCCGATTTTGTCACTGGTGAACCCAACGATCGTCCTCCTCCTTTGATCCACACAACATGTAGTAGGTTCCATGCATCTCTTTCATCTAAATAAATAATATGTTAGATTAATTGAATCTGATATTATATTATGTTATCGCTCATAATAATACTATTACTCATCCTAGTACCGATGTATATTGTATCAAAAATTTGCTACTTGGCCTAAAACCTGAGTTATTATGCTACAAAAGAGAACTTACAATTATTATTCTTTTATTTTCAAAATTGTTTACCCAGTTGTTCCACTCTCATGTGCCAATGTTATTCAATGTTGTACAAAGTTTGCCTGAACAAATGTCATACAAGATTTCAAAAGTCTTATAAACATTTCATGATAATACGTATAAAGTAATCATTTAAATTTAGTAATGTTAGTACGGTTATTAACAGTAATGAATATCATCCAATGCCTAGGATTATTTGTGACATGATATAACTAATCATAACATGATTACCTGTTAACTAATGCATTAACAAAATTAATATTCATGTGACATAATAACCTATGCACAACAGTGTTTTCACGTCAACATATAGCAGCTTATAATACTTACTTTTAGTATTACTACAGCTATACTAATTAAATAGTATGTATTTTTGTATTAAGACTTGTGTCATCACATTCTCCTTAACTACATAGTTAATAGTAACATGCAGGTCCACTTCGTAATTGATTATTGGCAAGAAATTTGTTACATAAATTTATTAATGTTAATTGTTAATACTAATGTTAATTAACAAAAAGCATTGGTATTCATTACTGTTCATTCTTTAACATAACATTCAGTTTGTGTTAAGCGACATCGTCATATCCTTGCACGTCCCCATTGTTACTTACCAGAATACGTTTATTCTAATAAACCTATGAGAATAAACACCCTTAAAATAAACTTGCATGATGATTTAGTTTAATATCCATGAGATTAATGATGCTGTTAACTTGTTCACCAAATTGTTGTTAGTTTATTAATGGTGATGGTTTGTTAATGATAATTGAGTTTCATATTGCTAATAGCTCATTGTTAATGGTAAGAGCTTAATGTTCATGTTAACCTTGCCTAAATGTTCATAAAATACTATTTTTGCATATTGTACCATTATTTGTGCCACACCATCTTTGGGGTGGTCTGCTCCAATGAAATGTAATATTGGGCCATTGGGGCATATACGGATATTTGGCTCTCGGGGCATATCCGGAATATTGGGCTCTTGGGGCATTAACAGAATATTGGACATGTGGCATACAATGAATTGTACAGTTACACACTGACACTTTTGGGTGGGGTAGTCCATTGTAGTAGAGGTTGGAATACTGGATTTCACCCACAGGTAAATTTGACCATCGACTGGATGTGGTCGGTAAGTACATAACCACTGGTAGCTTTCGTTGGTTTAGGTGTAATTGTAGTTTCTTCTGCCCTCGGACATTAGACTTTTCACTAGATTAAGCATTGATTGCACTCTCTTTACTATCTGTTTTGCTACCATAAATTGTGTAAACTGGTAGCTACGCTCTTACCATTCTCATAAATATCTCTGTCATGCTCACTGCACTTTACTCTGTACACTACACTTTGCCAGGTTTACCTCACTTTGTTACGTACATTACACTTCACTGTGTTCACTTCACCATACTATGCTCACATGCCTTTATTCTGTTAGTAGACAATGTTATTACCATGCTAAATTCTTTTTAACTAATTAAATGAGATTGATGCTTGGGAACCTACATGAGTAACCCTTATTGACGGGCATTGTATTTGTGTTTTAATGCAATGTTCGTCAGGTTCTGAGGGCATTTTTGCAGATCCTAGTTCCAGAGTAGCGTGAACCACTAAAACATGATTCTTCCAGGAGGATACTCTCAGATTGCATCTCTTTGTAGTTTTCTTTGTATATGATTTGTGTATTCCATGTTGTGAGGGCCTTAAGGCCTCTCTTCCTTTCCTTATTGTTGTAATCCTTTTTGAGACGATTGAGGTTGTAATAAATAATAAATGATTATCTGTGTTATTTTGAGTATGCAAGCAAGAACTTGCGGGGTTTCACACAGATGCTTATTGTGTTTATGTCAAGGAGGAAAGAAAAACAAAAGTACCACCTCCTTACTTGCACATACGGACCCGCTCCCGTCCTCGCTCCTAAGCATAATAATGGGAAGCGGGGCGTGATAGGTTTTAGTGGTGGCCCATGCAGGTCATGCACATGCAAAATACTTTAAAACAACGTAGATAAGATTACAATCTTGATCCTCAAGAACACCTTTCCTTGAATTCTCTATCCTAGCCTTGTTCATTAGAAAATTCTAGTCTTGGGGTTCCTAGTCATTAATTGACCCAATGAGTTCATATTTTATCATGATGTCATCTTCATTCCTATGTTGATGACTATAAACCCTGCATTGTTGATTCACTAACCCATTTTCCTCGTCATATTCACATTTCGATTTTCCTTGTTTTCGATTCATGGTGCTTCCCACCATTTCGGGCATGTCATCATATTTCATTCCTTGAATCCTCCCCATCATCGCATATCTTAAAACTCATTTGATTCTTGCGATCAGTACAGCTCCCTATTAGTTTTACTAAATTTCGAGGACGAGATTTTTATAAGGTGGGTATGATGTAATGACCAGTGTTTGTAGCTACGATGGAGTCCAGTGGTATCATATTATGCTTATTATTATTACTTTCTTACGACATTATGATTTTTATTCTTATGTTAAGTTATCTAATCATAAATCTATTATAATTTTCTTTCAAGTTCTAGCTTTCAAAATCCAAATGTTTAAATTTTCATTTCAAATTTTAAAATTTCAAATAAATTCATAATTTAATCCTAATAAAACCTATAGCTAAATGGGAAGTTTTTCCTATCACTAAATCCTTTTATTCTCTCCTTAATAATTGTTCTAATTCAAACTTTCCTTAATATCCTTAATAATTAATCTCCTAATAAAGTTTTTAACACAAATAAAAATCTGTTCTTTTGGCAAGTAATTTAATCCCATTAATCTCCCCTTGATTATTATGAAATCGAATCAAATCTTCCCATCATTTCCTCCATGATTCTTGTACCAATTCGAATCTCCTTCCATATGGATCTAGGAGACTTTTACCTATCTTAATGAGAATGAATCACTAATATTAATTTCCATTATATCCTTGTTCTTTCCTTTCATTCCATTAGCAATTAGCACCTACCAAATAGATTAAAAATAGAATAAAACCATAACCCCTCACTTCACAGCCGCCAACAAACCTTTGGCCCCTCTCTTACCAAACCCATCGAATCCTATGGCAACTCCATCTTTCCAAGCTCCAGGCCTACGACCTCGTAGCCATCAACCCCGACCTTCTTCAACCCTACAACCACCACCGCCTCCTCCCACCTCTGGCCGGCGACAACCCACCTCTGACCGGCGACTCCTCTTCTCGGCAACCTTCGGTGAGACCCCCGGTCCCCTCCTTATGGTGAGCCATCTTCCAACTTTCCTGTGTCGCCTACCCGATGTTCGACGAAATGCCCCAACGAAGCCCCGATGACTTCTTGAGCTCCGACGATCTTCCGTCGATCCCGATTTCGTCGCTGGTGAACCCAACGCTCGCCCTTCTCCTCTGATCCACACAACATGTAGTAGTTT
>JAULAV010009603.1:0-21031 GCA_030789695.1 Scilla litardierei
CTCGCCTGCCTCTGGATCGACCGGGGGTGGGGGTACACCGGCGCCAGCGGGGCTGGCTCCGCAGCCTTCACCACACTGGGGGCCGGGCTGTCCCGACGTTCCCGACTCCTCCTGCGGGAGCTCCTGCTCCGCCGCGATCGGTCTCGCGAGTGGTGTCGTTCGCTTCTCCTGCGGCGGGACGACCGCGATCGATGAGACGAGGCCGTCCTTGATTCGCCGTCCGTCCCTTCGGTCTCTCTTCGGCTCCTTTCACGATTGGGTGAGGAGGCGCGTGACCTCGCCTGACGAGAGCCAGACAGCGTGAACCGACGCTCCATGTTCGGTTTCTGGGTCCCGTGGTCGTCGACCACGGCGGACCGCAAGTGTGGGGGACCCCCCGCCCATCGATGGCTGTTGTCCAACGTGCCTCCGTTGGGTGGCGCAGGGCCGACGAGCTGCTGCACCGTTGCGACCAACGTCTGGAGGCTCGCGTTGGTCTCCTGAGCTAGGGCGCGGAGCTGTCCCTGCGTGGCCAGTTCTGAGCCGCCGGCTTCTTCGGTGGAGAGGGTGGGGTGGCCGCTGACGGGTGTGTCCTCGGGATTGCCGTTTGTTGTGCCATTCCCCTCCTCTGGGATGGGGGGCATGCGCTTCCTCCCATTGCTGGCTCGTGCCATTGTTGGTGTGGTTTGCTTCTTCGTGGGACGGTTTCTCGTTCCCACAGACGGCGCCAGATGTTTCAGAGTGTTTTCTCACTACAAAGCGTTGACCGTGGAGAACCCGGTCAACGTGGTCAAGGGGCCCGCTTTGGGTCCCTCGGGGGCTTCGAATCGGTGCAGAAGGGGCGAGGGGAAGCCTCGGCCCTGGTTGAGACGCTCAGCCTCGGACAGGTGTGCTCGGCCTCGGCTGGAAGGGGGACGAGGGGTAGCCTCAGTCGCCCGGGTAGATGCACGGCCGACGGGTGGCGAGGGAGAGTCTCGGACCCGATTAGGACGCTCGGCCTCGGTAGGACGTGCTCGGCCACGGCAGGCTGACGGTGAGGGGAAGCCTCACTGTCCGGTTGATCGAGTGGTCGGAGAGGGGCGAGGGGTAGCCTCGGCCCGTTGATCTGTTGTCCACCTGCGCAGACGAGAACGCTCGTCAGGGGGCCGGACCTTGGTTCCGGCTAAATCCCCTCCGATGCCTAAGTCAGATAGAGATCTGAGAAAGGAGGCCTGGCGGAGACGGTCCGACTCGTGAGGAGATCGTAACGGCGTCTCTCGGCGCGAGCGGGGGAGGAAGGAGATGAATTGGGGGAACGAGGTCGTTGATGGAGTACCTTAGGTTTTGTTACCTGAGATGCGGTCCCTCTCTTCGTCGTCTTCCTTGCCCTTTTGTAGAACCCCGGCGTGATCGCCTCTGACCCACGTCCCACGTCCGCCATTGATCGTGCCCCATCAGTCCCCCCTCGCCGCCGCTCCCTCCGCCATGCCAGCACCTTCCCATTATCGCTCTTTAGTGGTCGCGCGTTCTGGGGGAGTGGTTTTCGCAGGAGTGGGCGAGCGACTAACGGGTTATTGGGGCTGGGTCGGATCGACGTTCGAGGAGGCCTCTTGTAGGGCCTTTGTCGAATGGGCTTTGAGGACGCAGATGGGCTTTTGACCAGTAGTCGGGCTCCTGGGCTCGTGCTTTACGGGTCTCGGCCAAATAGGCGTAACAATAACTTTGAGCTCGGAAAAATCCGCAAAATTGTCTGTCAGGTGATCGTCATTTTCAACTGAAAAATAAGAGAAGACAAAATTTGGCTATAAAAAGCATATCATTTAATCTAACGATCTATCTTACAGAAAAAGTAGAAAATAGCCCAGAGCTGAGAAAAATCCACAAAAATGTCCGTTGGAATCGGGAGATTGCCATATTCATTTGAAAAGAAAGAGAAGACAAAATTAGGCCAAAAATCAAATAATTGAATAAAAATTCCATATCTTCTAAAAATGTAAAAATCGCCTTGAGGCCAGAATAATCCGCAAATTTGTCTGTCCGAACTGCGATATTGCCATTTTCAACTAAAAATAATAGAAGACAAACTTAGTCGATAAAAATCATATTATTTAATTAAAAGATCCATATCATCAATAAACTATAGAAAATAGCCCCGAGCTGAGAAAAATCCTCAAAAATTCTGTTGGAACCGAGAGATCGCCATCTTCAACTGAAAAAATAAGATAAAGCAATTTAAGCTATAAAAAATATCATTTAATATAAAGTTTCATATCTTTAACTGAAAGATACACAAAAATGTCTGTTGGAACCGTGAGATCGACATCTTCAACTTAAAAATAAGAGAAGATATAATTAGGCCAAAAAATCATATCATTAAATAAAATGATACATATCGTCCAGAAAATGTATATATGAGCTGCACACTCACAAAAATTTACAAAAATGTATGTTGGAACCATAAGAACAGCCATTTTCAACTGAAAAATAAGAGAAGACAAAATTAGGCCATAAAAAGCATATCATTTAATAAAATGATCCATATCTTCAATAAAATCTAGAAAATAGCCACACGCTCAGAAAAATCCGCAAAAATTTCTGTTGGAATCGGGAGATCGACATATTCAACTTAAAAATAAGGGAAGACAAAATTATCCCATAAAATCATATCATTTAATATAAAGATGCATATCTTCAATAAAAGGTAGAAAATAGCTCGAAACACATAAATATCCGCAAAAATTTCCGTTGGAACAGGGAGTTCGCCATTTTCAACTGAAAAATAACAGAAGACAAAATTTGGGCTTAAAATCATATCATTTAAAATAAATATCCATATTTTCCAGAAAATGTCGAAAATAGTCGTAGCTCAGAAAATACGCAAAAATATCTGCTGAAACCGGGAGATCGCCATCTGTAATATAAAAATAAGAGAAGACAAAATTCAGCCAAAAAATCATTAATTTAATAAACCGATCCATATCTTCCAAAAATGTGGAAATTAGCTTGGAGCTGAGAAAAATCCGCAAAAATATACGTTGAAATCAGGAGATTGCCATCTTCAACTTAAAAAAGAGAAGACAAAATTAGGACAAAGATCATATCATTTAATAAAATATCTATCTTTCAAAAAATGCAAAAAATAATCACGAGCTTAGAAAAATCCACAAAAATGTCCGTTGGAACCCGGAGATTGACATCTTCAACGTAATATAAGAGAAGGCAAAATTAGGCTATAAAAATCATATCATTTAATATAAAGATTCATATCTTACAGAAAGTTTAGAAAATGGCCCGGAGTTCAGGAAAATAATCAAAAGTGTCCGTTGGAACTAGGAGATCGCAATCAACTGAAAAAAGAGAAGACAAAATTAGGCCAAAAATCACTTCATTTACTCAAAAGATATATATCTTCCAGAAAATGTAGAAAAATAGATCCGAGCTAAGAAAAATCCGCAAAAATGTCTGTTGGAACTGGGAAATCGTGATCTTCAACTGAAAAAAAAGAGAAGACAAACTTATGCTATAAAAATCATATCATTTAATGAAAAGATACATTTCTTACATAAAATATAGAAAATAGCTCTGATCTCAAAACAATCCGCAAAAATGTCTATAGGAACCGGGTGATCGCTATCTTCAATAGAAAAATAAGAGAAGACAAAATTATTCCAAAAATCATATCATTTAATAAAAGATCTATGTCTTTCAGAAAATGTAGAAAATAGTCTCGTGGTGAGAAAAATCCACAAAAATTTCCATTGGAATCGGGAGATAGCCAATTTCGACTAAAAAATAGAAGACAAACTTAGTCTGTGAAAAACATATCATTTAATAAAAAGATCCATAAAACGTCTGTTGGAACCGAGAGATCTCGTCTTCTTAAACTGAAAAATAAGATAAGACAAACTTAGGCTATAATAATCAAATCATTTAATAAAAAGATCCATGTCTCTAATAAAATATAGAAAATAGCACCGAGCTCAAAAAATTTCTAAAAATGTTTGTTGGAATCGGGAGATCGCCATTTTCAACTGAAAAAATGAAAGAAGAAAAAATTAGGCTATAAAAATAACAATATTTAAAATAAATATTTATATCTTACAGAAAATGGAGTTAATAGCACCGAGCTCATAAAATCCCACAAAAAAAATCCATTGAACCGGCAGATCACTATCTTTAACAAAAAAATAAAAGAAGACAAAAATTAGGCCAAAAAATCATATCATTTAATAAAAATATCTATATCTTCGAGAAAATGTAGAAAAATAGTCCCAAACTCAGAAAAATCTGCAAAAATTTCCATTAGAATCGAAAGATCGCCATTTCAACTGAAAAATAAGTGAAGACAAAATTCGACTATAAAGAGCATATCATTTGATAAAAATATACATATATTCAAGAAAATAAAGAAAATAACACCGAGCTCAGAAAAATCAGCAAAAATGCACGTTGTAACTGTAGGATCTGACAAAACAAGGACGTTAGGATCGAATAATAAAGTCGAGACTTACGCTAGCGTACGCGGCACCGTAATCTCGGAACTTCGCCCTCGGATTCGCCACAACGGTCGATACTTCGTCACGGAGGATCGAAGCAGAGTTTCACCGCCTAAATCTCTAACTAGAAGAGGATTTTAATGGAAGGGAGAAGAAGAACATAAGATGCCTTATGCAAACTTATGGCATGGAAAGTGTGGAATGAATGTCTTACCCGTGTGTCCTATTTATAGGCTTTAGGGGTGGTTATTGTAGGAAATAACCAATTATAAGCTTATTAGCCTATATTAGCACATTCATTTATCCTCTTTTTCATTCACTTTCAAGTGCATTTATGCACTTATAAAGTGACTTTTTCCACTTATCGAGTGGCTTTTTCCACTTATCGAGTGGTCCTTTTCACACGAGAAAAGGTTCCCTTCGTGCACGCTTTCGTACACGCGACATCTGAGGTCCGTATACCCTCATACATCCCCTCATGGGTGTATTCATGTCGTCCATATCCAACATCTCCCACTCACACTTGAGGGGATTGTAATTAAACATCTTTTCCTTTATCTCTTCTGTTTGTCATACCGAGAAATAGGCCGTGTGACCGTCATGCGCATAGAGTCCGCTGTTGTGCACTTGTTAGAGATACACAACACTCGTCGAGGTGCAAAGTTGAGTAGATCAACGTATGATTTACCCTAGATTATTTCTTCACATTTCTTATACTTTATATTCAACAATTGAATCCCATCTGGATTACAATTGGCTGGCCAGCTTTGAATCTCTAAATTCCAAATGTGAATATGAAATTAATCTTCCTCTTCTTGCGATCCTTTTGATCTTGACTTGACTTGCTTTTCTAACATGCCCCGCCGGACTGAATTAACCATAGTCCATAAGCAACATGCTAAGATAGCAATCACCCAGTCAAATCTTAAGGAACCAATTAGAGTCCATACGGGTAACGAGTTAAGACACATGTGGTCTTTGGGTCTCACATAATAGTAAACACAATTACTATTCTAACCCAATGGTCAAAATGCATACGTAGTATGAATACGTATTACAACATCACTCCTTTCCCAGGGAGTGTATGTCTTAATGATGTTGTGAGGATGATAACCCGACACCATAATGTCTGACTTTGAGTCCCTTTTACTACTCAAATAATCTTCTGGACTCACATCCCGCATAAGACAGATAGGATTTCAAAATCCTCTTAGATATTTTGAGAGTATCCATATGATGCAGATCTTTCATACGACCATTTTGTTTAAGTCATGACTCTAAATTGTCCGTCTGACGATTTTGACTTTAAACAAGTCTCATCTTTATTTTACCCGTCTGATAAAATAAAGGCGGTTGCTCATGTGAGAGAGCCAACTTTAATCTGTCTGACATACTAAAATTCAGCTGAGATTTCAAAAATGTACACAAACATTTCTTAAAGAATTCATATGCAATGTTGAAAAGAACTTATTCTTTTATTAAATTTGATCACTTACAGACATGGGAAATTACATTGGTACAACTCAGCTCTTACGCAATCCTTGAGATGATAAGTGTTTGTAAAACACATCTCTGGGGATCGCTTTCGTAAGCGGATCCGCTATCATCTCATGCGTAGATATGTACCTTATGTCTACCTTCTTGGTCTTATCATAGTCTTTTGCAAATTTGTAGCGGATATCTATGTGTTTGGTCTTACAATGGAATTTAGGATCTTTAACATAGGCTATAGATGCTTGACTGTCACTGTGTATAGGTACAGCACCTGAGTCACTTGCATCAATTAGCCTGTCTAAAAACTTCCTAAGCCAGACAACCTCTTGGACTGCCATGCTAAATGCTACAAACTCGGCTTCCATAGTTGAAAGTGCGATGCAGGATTGTTTCTTGCTACTCCAGGATATTGCACCAGATCCGAGTAGAAAAACATATCCTGAGGTCGATCGTCGCTCATCGAGATCACCCGCCCAATCAGCATCAGTGTAGCCTTCGAGCCTCAAGGCATCTCCTTGATAGCATAAAGCATAGTCTGCAGTTCCTTTGAGATACCGCAATATCCTATTAACCGCTTTCCAGTGTACTTGCCCTGGGTTGGATTGGTAACGACTTACCATTCCAACGGTAAAACAGATGTCCGGTCTTGTACACATCATAGCGTACATAAGACTGCCAACTGCACTGGAATATGGAACTTTTTCCATAATTTCCTTTTCCTTTTGGTTCTTTGGACATGATTTCAGACATAAATTGTCGCACTTGCTTATAGGAGTATCAATGGACTTGTAGTCCTGCATATTAAAACGTTCTAAAACCTTCTTTATATAAGTCTCCTGTGAAAGAGAAAGAAGTTTCTTCGAACGATTCCTTGAAATCTTAACTCCAAGGATATATGTGACTTCTCCCATGTCTTTCATCTCAAAAACTGATGAAAGCCAAGCCTTGATATCCATCACAAAGCCCTTGTCATTTCCGGCTATTAAAATGTCATCTACATATAGAGACATAATAAAGTACTTGCTCTTAAATCTCTTGATATATACGCAGTTGTCTTCATCAAGCATGGAAAACCCATTTGATAAGACAACTTCTTGAAATCGTATATACCATTGCCTCGAGGATTGTTTAAGACCATATATGGACTTACGAAGTTTACAAACCTTATGTTCGTTTCCTTCTTTTACAAACCCTGTTGGTTGTTCCATATAGATCTTCTCGTCTAATTCTCCATTGAGAAAGGCAGTCTTTACATCCATCTGATGTAATTCGAGGTCTAAGCAAGCTACCATTGCCAGAATCAGGCGAATCGAGGTAAAACAGACAACAGGTGAGAAGGTCTATTCGTAGTCTATCTCTTTCTGTTGCGTAAAACCTTTCGCGACAAGGCGAGCTTTATATCTGTCAATAGAGCCATCAGCCTTATGCTTGATCTTGAGAACCCATTTGTTCCCAATAGCTCTACGTCCTCTGGGTAAGTCAACTAAGTCCCAGACTTGGTTAACTTTCATGGATTCCAACTCTTCCTTCATCGCTTCCATCCATTTGTCTTTCGTAGGGCATGATACTGCCTGTTTGAAAGTAGCAGGCTCGTCATCATCTTGTAGTAAAGTCATAAATGTTTGTGGAAATTCATCCTCAAATCTTAGAGGAACCAACCTTGTACGACTACTACGTCTTATTTGAGATTCTTCAAGTCCTTGTTGACTCAAATTTAGATCAATTCTAATATCACTCCCACTTGGAATGTCGTTAGAAATGCGCCCACTTGGATCATTATTCCCGTATGGAATAGGATTAGTGTCATTCGTATCATCCATTGGTGAAGTTTGAAACGTATTTTCGTCTTCACCAAGAATTCTCCCACTCGAATGAGGTAATCCTTCTTGATCATTAATCTCAAATAGAGATAAGTCCTGACTTATCTCGCCCTGTCTTGGAAACTCGTTTTCCAAGAAAGTGACATCCCTCGACTCAAATTCAATTAGACCTCCATTGTCTTCCTGACTAATGAAAACATAACCTTTGGAGTTTTCTGCGTATCGTATAAAGATACATTTCCTTCCCTTTGGCCCAAGTTTGCCATACTTATGGGAAGAAATATGTGCGTAGGATGCACATCCCCAAGGTTTTAAAATGTTTAAGTCAGGAGACTTTTGGTTCCACAACTCATAAGGAGTGGAGCTAACTGATTTCAAGGGTACGCGGTTCAAAATGAAAGTGGCCGTTAATAATGCATCACCCCAAAAGATGATTGGTAAGTTAGCTTGCGCTATCATTGAACGGACCATTTCCATTAAAGTCATATTTCTCCTTTCAGCAACACCATTTTGTTGAGGAGTATAAGGCATAGTTACCTAATGTACTATGCCTTTTTCATCACAAAGTTCCTTAAAACTTGTAGATTGATATTCACCGCCCCTATCGGTTCGCAAGACCTTAATCTTGCGATCTAATTGATTCTCCACTAAACTCATATAGTTTTTAAAGCAGGTTAATGCTTCACTTTTGTGGGATATCAAATAGATATGTCTGAACCGGGTGAAATCATCAATAAAAGTGATGAAATAGGACTTCCCGCGCCTTGTCTTGACATTCATCGGGCCACATATATCCGAATGGATGAGCTGTAATGGAACCTCGGCCCTTGTGCCGGTTCCAAACGGCTTGCGACAAGATTTCCCTACAAGGCAATGTTCGCAGGTCGACATTTCAACCTTTGAAACATTGGATAGAAGGCCACGTTTGGCAAGTCTATCCATTCGTGTTGGTCCAATGTGACCAAGCCTTGCATGCCAACAAATTATATCAGACTCATAAGTCGATGAATTTGCAACAAAGAAATTTTCATTACAATATGAAGAGTCATACATTGTATTTAATACAATAAATCCTTTAAATACATACCCAGTGCCAATTAAGGAATTATTACAACACAAGTCCACTTTACAATTTTGAAAGAACCAGCTATAACCAAGACCCATTAACACGACCACAGATATTATATTCCTTCAAATATCTGGAGCGAAGAGAACATCATGAAGTAGGAGAGTGCGGCCGTTGTCCAAGACTAGCTTGCAAGTCCCAATGCCTTTCACTTCAACACGTGTGTTGTTTCCTACATAGATCCACTTCGTTCCTTGGGGTATCCGGTGATACTCCACGAAGGACCGTCTGTCCCTTGCTATGTGGTCGGTGGCACCTGAATCAATTATCCAAAATGGATTAGATTCCACAAGAAATATTGAACTAGAAACACATATGTAACCAGTATATTTACAAGTTACCTCGTCGCCTCCACTCGTACACGAACAAGCATAGTGACCGAGCTTGTTGCACTTGAAGCACTTAATCCTCTTCAAGTCTTTCTTCTTGTGCCATTTCTTGTGCCCACCCTTATGTTTGGGTTTCTTGGTAGACTCAGGTTGCTTATTACGTTCATTAGTAGACTTCGAACGATCTTTCCGTTTCTTTCCCCCGTGTGAGGAACTAGCAACCATGTGCACTTCTGCACTTGGCTTGGCAGCCGCAAGCCGCTCTTCCTCTAATTCGAGGTGCTTGGAAACATCGCTGAAGGTCTTGATGCTCTCATTGTGAGTGAGATGCATCTTCATTTGGTCCCACCCATTTGGTAGGGAACGTATGACTGCTTGGATTTGTTGCTCATCAGTGAGCACATGACCTGCGTCCTTTAACTCTGAGATTAGATTCGCCATATGTCGCAGATGTTTCCCCATGGAATGATCTGGACGTTTTTTGTATGAATCAAATCTTATAGTTAAGGCGCGAAGTTTGGA
Source organism: Scilla litardierei (assembly GCA_030789695.1). Taxonomy (NCBI): domain Eukaryota; kingdom Viridiplantae; phylum Streptophyta; class Magnoliopsida; order Asparagales; family Asparagaceae; genus Scilla; species Scilla litardierei. The sequence goes on from JAULAV010009603.1 coordinate 9,746, forward strand.
CACCGATGTGACACCAAACTTCTCCTCTAGCTTGGACCATATGTCCATGGCTAGGTCATGCTCTCGGAAGATGCGCATTATATCATCGGCCATACTGCTCAATAATGTAATGCGAGCTATCTTGTTCTTCCGAGACCAAGCATCAAAAGCTTCCTTGTCTCGTCTGTGTTGGGCCGTAGTGCCCAACTCGGGTTCAATCATTACGTTCTTTAGAGTTTCGAGCACTTCTTGCTCCTCTAGAACGTATTGTATCTTGATGGACCAAAGTTTGTAATTATCGCCGTTGAGTTTTTCACCTCTGTTTAACTCAGCGACGATATTCTTTGAAGCGGAAGACATTTTACTTTTAAAATGCTGCAAAAGACACAAAACCGAAGGTTTGATCAAAAAAACATTGCATTAAAAATTCTTAAAATACAATTTCCACTTGAAATGATAATAGAATATCCCATTTGGATAGTTCTAATTTCAACTCCCACTTGGAATGATATTTATAATTTGATAAGTTACTTTCGAAAAATATTGAAGATGTTGTTATAGAATCGGAAAGGTTTCTTCGATTCCAATCACCATCTAGAATAATCCTTCAATATTTCCCCCTCACTTATCAAACGATAGTACTCTTATAGTACTTCGCAGCGGAAAAGCGTTTTTGAAAAACGTATTTTTCAAAAATTGTATATTTCAACCTAGTACCCTTATGATACTAGTGAAATATTCGGCACTTCCTGGCCATTTGCCGGGGATGAGCCGTAGCCGTGCCAAGGCCGGATCCACCCTTTTGGGGATTTTTCTACAAGCCCCAAAAATACGTATGGATCCAGGCGCTTCCCCCCTTATAGGAGAATTTTGCCGCAGACGACTGCCGTCGGCCCCATATGGGCTAGCCGGCATGTTCGTGTTCGACCAAGGCCTTTTGCCGAATTGGTCGACCAAAACTCCCCGATTGGTCGACCAACCAATGATCTGGCACCCCTCCCGGCCAGGGCCTCTGCCCTGGCCGGCCAGAGGTCCTGGCCCCTCGGTCAGGGCCCTCTGCCTTGGCAGAGGCCAGGGCGCCGGTCGTGGCCACTGCCAGGGCCGGCCAGGCCGGCCCCTGGCCCTGGCCGGGGCCGGCCATGGCCATTTGGCCATGGCCGGCCATGGCCCATATGGCCATGGCCGGCCACCCCTTTGCATGGGGTTGCCGCACACCCCGCCGGAGGGGTGGCCGTGGTGGTTATTGGCCATAGCCAACCCCCTCCGCATGGGAGGGGGGGTGCATTGCCTTCATAGCCCATTTGGCCATGGTGATCAAGCACCAAAAGTCATCTTCCCCGATGGGAATAACTCCCATCTTCTTCCTCGATGAAGCACCCGTTCGTCGATGAAGCACCCGTTCGTCGAGAAAGTAGTTATTCTCTAATGGCCGTGTGCCAAAAATGAAAAATAACATACTTTTAAAGTTCGTAAACTACACGCTCCACATGAAGAGAGTTCACATTCCCTATGAATGGAGACTCAGCATCCATGAAGAGGGCGAGCTTGACGATATGAACGGTCAGTTCTTCCCGTCACGGAGAGTTCCAGCCATATCCGTAATGACAGAAGACCCTAACGTGAAAAGAACAACCGCTGCGTTCTCTCCGTCACGAAGTGTTCCTACCATATCCATAATGGTAGGATACCCATTCGTGAAAAAGACAACGCCTCGTTCATCGGTTCGACGGGGCGGCGGTTTGACCGTGGCGAACCCGTATGGCTTTGATACCAATGTAGGATCCTGACAAAACAAGGACGTTAGGATCGAATAATAAAGTCGAGACTTACGCTAGCGTACGCGACACCGTAATCTCGGAACTTCGCCCTCGGATTCGCCACAACGGTCGATACTTCGTCACGGAGGATCGAAGCAGAGTTTCACTGCCTAAATCTCTAACTAGAAGAGGATTTTAATGGAAGGGAGAAGAAGAACATAAGATGCCTTATGCAAACTTATGACATGGAAAGTGTGGAATGAATGCCTTACCCTTGGGTCCTATTTATAGGCTTTAGGGGTGGTTATTGTAGGAAATAACCAATTATAAGCTTATTAGCCTATATTAGCACATTCATTTATCCTCTTCTTCATTCACTTATCAAGTGCCTTTATGCACTTATAAAGTTACTTTTTCCACTTATCGAGTGGCTTTTTCCACTTATCGAGTGGTCCTTTTCACACGAGAAAAGGTTCCCTTCGTGCACGCTTTCGTGCACGCGACATCTGAGGTCCGTATACCCTCATACATCCCCTCATGGGTGTATTCATGTCATCCATATCCAACAGTAACTGGGAGATCACCATCTTCAACTGAAAAATAAGAGAAGACAAAATTAGGTTATAAAATCCTATAATTTAATATAAAGATACATATCTTACAGAAAATATAGAAAATAGCACATTGATAAAAAATTCACAAAAATGTCCGTTGGACCCGAAAGATGGCCATATTCAACTGAAAAATAAGACAAGATAAACTTAGGCTATAAAAATCATATCATTTAATAAAAAGACACAAATCTTCCATAAAATTTAGAAAATAGCCATGAGATTAGAAAAATCCGCAAAAAATTCAGTTGGAAATGGAATATCACCAACTTCAACTAAAAATAAGAGAAGACAAACTTAGTCTATAAAAATCATATCATTTAATAAAATGAACCACATCATCAATAAACTGAAGAAAATATTACTGAGCTCAGAAAAAATCTGCAAAAAATATCTTTTGGAACTGGGAGTTTTCCATCTTCAAATAAATATAAGATAAGACAAAATTAGGCCAAAAATCATATCACTTAATAAAATATCCATAACTTCCCGAAAATGTGGAAAAAATAGTTTCGAGTTCAGAAAAGTCCGAAATGATGTCTGTTGGAACCGGGAGATCACCATCTTCAACAGAAAAATACGAGAAGACAAAATTAGGCTACAAAAATCATATCATTTAATAAAAAGATCCATATCTTCAATAAAAATGTAAAAAATAGCACTGAGCTCAGAGAAATCCGCAAAAATGTCCATTGGGAGATCGTCATCTTCAACTGTGCCAAAAATCATATCATTTGATAAAAAGATACATATATTCCAGAAAGATTTAGAAAATTAGCCACGAGTCAGAATAATACGCAAAAATGTTCGTTGGAATCGAAAGATCGTTATCTTCAATTGAAAAATAAGAGAACACAAAATTAGACCATAAAAACCATATCATTTAATATAAAGATCCATATCTTCCAGAATATGTAGAAAAAGCCTGGAGCTCAGAAAAATTTGCAATAATTTTCGTTGGAGCCGAGAGATGACCATCTTTAACTGTAAAAAATAAGAGAAAACAAATTTAGGCAATAAAAATTATTTCATTTAATAAAAAGTTCTATTTCTTACATTAAATAATGAAAATAGCACCGAGCTCAAAAAATACGCAAAAATTTTCGTTGGAACCGGGATATCGCCAGCTTTTAACTAAAAAGAAATAAGAAATGACAAAATTAGGCTATAAAATCATACCATTTAATATAAAGATTCATTTCTTACAGAAAATATAGAAAATCTTACGGAGCTCAGAAAAAACTGCAAAAATGTTCGTTGGAAACAGGAGATCGTCATCTTCATAAAAAAAATCGAGAAGACAAATTAGGCCAAAATATTATATTATTTCATAAAAGGACCCATATCTTCCTAAAAATGTAGGAAACAACCTCAATTTAACAAAAATCCGCAAAAATGTCTATTTGAACCGGGAGATCGCCATCTTTAACAGAAAAAATAAGTGAAGACAAACGTAGTCTATAAAAATCATATCATTTATAAAAATGTAGAAAATAGCACCGAGCTTATAAAATAGGTAAAAACGTCCATTGGAACATGAAGATTGCATTTTTAACTGAAAAATAGACAAGACAAAATTAGGCCAAAAATCATATCATTTAATAAAAAGATCCATATCTTCCAGAAAATTTAGAAAATAATCACGAGGTCAGCATAATACGAAAAATGTCTGTTAGAAACGGAGATCGCTATCTTCAACTGAAAAATAAAAGAAGACAAAATTAGGCCAATAAATCATATCATTTGATAAAAAGATCCATAACTTCTTGAAAATGAAAAAAAAAGAGCACCGAGCGCAGAAAAATCCGCAAAAATATCCACTGGAATTGGGAAATCGCTATTTTTAATTGAAAAATAAGAAATGACAAAATTAGGTTATAAAATCATGTCATATAATATATAGATTCATATTATACAAAAAATATAAACAATAACACGTAGCTCAAAATAAATCCGTTTAAATGTCCATTGGAAGTGGTAGATCGCCAACTTCAAAGTAAAAAAAGAGAAGACAAAATAGGGCCAAAAATCACATCATTTCATAAAAAGATACATATCTTCCAGAAAATGTAGAAAAATAGTTTCAATATAAAAAATCTGCAAAAATGTCCGTTGGATCCGGGAGATCACCATCTTCAGCTGAAAAATAAGAGAAGACACACGTAGCCTATAAAAATCAAATTATTTACAAAAAGTTCTATATCTTCCATAAAATGTAGAAAATAGCACTGAACTCGGAAAAATACCCAAAAATGTCCGTTGGAACCGGGAGATCGACATCTTCAACTGAAAAAAGTGAACACAAAAATTTAAGCTATAAAAATCATATCATTTAATAAAAAGTTAAATAAATTTTTGAAAATTTAGAAAATAGCACTGAACTTAGAAAAATCCACAAAAATATTCGTTGGACAGGGATATCGTCATCTTCAACTGAAAGAATAAGAGAAGAAAAAATTAGGCCAAAAAATCATATCATTTAATTAAAAGATCCATAACTTACCGAAAATGTAGAAAAATAGACCCGAGCATAAATATCGGCAAAAATGTCCGTTGGAACCGGGGGATCGCCATCTTCAACTGAATAATAAGAGAAGACAAAATTAGGTTATAAAATTCACATCATTTAATATAAAGATTCATATCATATAGGAAATGTAGAAAATAGCTCGGAGCTCAGAAAAATCCGAAAAAATGTCTGTTGGAATCGGGAGATCGCAATATTCAACTGAGACAAAATTATGCCAAAAAATCATATCATTTAATAAAAAGATTCATATCTTCCAGAAAATGTAGAAACAAAGCCCAAACCTAAGAGAAATCAGCAAAAATTTCCGTTGGAACATGGAGATCGCCATCTTCAAATGAAAAATATGAGAAGCCAAAATTAGGCCATAATATTCTTGTCTAAAGAGATCCATATCTTTAATAAAATGTAGAAAATAGCCCTGAGCTCGGAAAAATTCGTAAAAATGTCTGTTGGAACCAAGAGATCGCCACCTTCAACTGAAAAAAGAGAAGAAAAAATAGGATATAAAAATCATCTCATTTAATATAAAGATTCCTGTCTTCTAGAAAGTGTACAAAATAGACGCCAGCTCAAAAAAATCCGCAAAAAAGTCCGTTGGAACCGGGAGATCGCCAACATCAATTGAAAAAAATAAGAGAATACAAAATTCGGCCAAAATATCATATCATTTAATAAAATATTTTCTGCAAAAAAAGTCCGACTGAAAATATTGCGATCTTCAACTGAAAATATTTTCGTAGATCGTCATATTCGACTGAAAAATATGAGAAGACAAAATTAGCCTACAAAATTATTGTCATTTAATAAAGAGATCCATATCGTTAATAAAATGAGAAAATAGCCTGGAGCACAGAAAAATCCGCAAAAATGTTCATTGGAATTGGAAGATCGCCATCTTCAACTTAAAAATAAAAGAAGAAAAAATTAGGATATAAAAATCATTCATTTAATATAAAGATTCTTAACTTTTAAAAAGTGTACAAAGTATCCCCGAGCTCAGAAAAATCCGCAAAAATGTCCGTTGGAACCAAGAGATCGCCATAATAAGAGAAGACAAAATTAGGCCAAAATATCATATCATTTAATAAAATGATACATATCTTCTAAAAAGGTGAAAACTAGCCGAGAGCTCAGAAAAATCCGCAAAAATGTCGCCAACATCAACTAGAATATAAGAGAAGACAACATTAGGCCAAAAATTCATATCATTTAATAAAAAGATCGACATCGTCAATTGGAAAATAAGAGAAGAAAAATTTCGAATATAAAAATTATATCAATTAATAAAAAGATCCATATCTTTCATAAAATGTAGAAAATAGTACCAAGCTCAGAAAATGATATATAAAAATCTTATCAGTTGAATATGGTGAAATTTCGGTTACAACGGACATTTTATTGATGAAGATGGCGACTTCCTGGTTCCGAATTTTGTCTTCTCTTATATTTCAGTAGAATATGGCGATTTCCCAGTTTCAACGGACATTTTTTGGCGTAATTTTGTCTTCTCTGACTTCATTTAATAAAACGATCCATATCTTCCAGAAAATGTGAAAAATAGCTCGAAGCTCAGAAAAATCCGCAAAAATGTCTGTTGGAACCGGGAGATTGACATCTTCAACCGAAATATAAGAGAAGACCAAATAAGGTCAAAAATTCATATCATTTAATAAAAAGATCGCCATCATTAACTGGAAAATATGAGAAGACAAAATTAGACAACAAAAATCATATCAATTAATATAAAGATCCTTATCTTCAGAAAATATAGAAAGTAGACCAGAGCTCAGAAAAATACGCAACAATTTCAGTTGGAAACGGGAGATCGTCATCTTCAACTAAAAAATAAGAGAAGACAAAATTAGGGCATAACAATCATATCATTTAATATAAAGATCCATATCTTCAATAAACTATAGAAAATAGTTTCAAGTTTAGAAAAATCCGCCGCAAAAAATGACTGTTGGAACCGGGAGATCGACATCTTCAAATGAAAAATCAAAGAAGACAAAATTAGGTTATAAAAATCATATCATTTATTCTAAAGATTCATATCTTACAGAAAATTTAGAAAATAATAGCTGGAGCTCAGAAAAATCCGCAAAAAGGTTCGTTGGAACCGGGTGATCGCCATCTTCAATGAAAAAATTAAGAGAAGACAACATTAGGCCTAAAATCATATCATTTAATTAAAAAATCTATAACTTTCCGAAAATGTAGAAAAATAGCACCGAGCTCAGAAAAAGCCGCAAAAATATCCGTTGGAACTGGTAAATCGCCATCTTCAACTGAAAATTAAGAGAAGACAAAATTAGGCTACAAAAAACATATCATTTAATATAATAATCCATATCTTCCAGAAAATTTAGAAAATAGCCCAGGGCTAAGAAAAATCCGCACAAAAGTTAGTTGGAAATGGGAGATTGCCATCTTCAACAAAAAAAGAGAAGGCAAAATTAGGCCAAAAAATCATATCATTTAATAAAAAGATCTATAACTTCCCGAAAATGTAGAAAAATAATGCCAAGCTGAGAAATATCAGCAAAAATATCTGTTGTTGGAAGCGGGAGATCGCCATCTACAAGTGAAAAATAAGAGAAGACAAAATAGGCTATAAAAATCATATCATTTAATTTAAAGAGCCGTTTCTTCAATAAAATGTAGAAAATAGCCCCGAGCTAAGAAAAATCCGTAAAAATATCAGTTGGAACCGGGAGATCCCCATTTTCAATTAAAAATAAGAGAAGACAAAATTAGGCTATAAAAATTATATCATTTAATCTAAAGATGCATATCTTACAAAAAATGTAGAAAATAGCCTGGAGCTCAAAAAATCCGTAAAAATGTCCGTTGGATCTTGGAGATAGCCATCTTCATCTAAAACTATAAGAGGGCTAAAATCATATTATTTAATTAAAAGATCCATATCTTCCAGAAAATGTAGACAATAGCCGATAGGTCAAAAAAATCCACAAAAATCTTCGTTGGAACAGTGAGAATGCCATCTTAACCTTAAAAATAAGAAAAGACAACATTAGGCCAAAAAATAATATCATTTAATAAAATGATCCATAGCATTTAATAAAATGAAAAAAAATAGCACCAAGCTAACAAAAATCAGTAAAAATGTCTGCTGAACCAGTAGCTCGCAATATTCAACTGAAAAAATAAGAGAAGAAAAATGCAGGATAAAAAATCATATCATTTAATAAACAATTCATATCTTCCATAAAATGTAGAAAATAGCACAGAGCTTCGAAAAATCTACAAATATTTCTATTGGAACCGCAAGATCGTCCTCTTTAACTGAAAAATAAGAGTAGACAAAATTACGGCAAAATCATATTATTTAATTAAAATATCCATATCTTCAAGAAAATTTTGAAAATAGCCACGAGGTAAGAATAATCTGCAAAAATGTCCATTGAAACGGGGAGAGATCGACATCTTCAACTGAAAAATAAGATATGATAAGATGACAAAATGAGGTATAAAAATCAGATCATTTAATATAAAGATTCATATTATACAAAAAATATAGAAAATATCTCGCAGCTCAAAATAAATCCGCACAAATTTCCAATGGAACCGAGAGATCGCCAACTTCAAAGTAAAAAAGAGAAGCCAAAATTAGGCCAAAAATTCATATCATTTCATTAAAAGATACATACTTCTAGAAAATAGAGAAAAATTGTCTCAAGATAAGAAAAATCTGCAAAAATATCCGTTGTAACCGGGAGATCGCCATCTTCAATTGAAAAAATAAGAGAAGACTAATGTAAGCAATAAAAATCATATCATGTAATAAAAGATACATATCTTCCATAAAATTTAGAAAATAGCCCCGAGATCAGAAAAATCCGCAAAAAATTCCATTGGAAATGGGATATCACCATCTTCAACAGAAAAATAAGAGAAGGCATACTCAGTCAATAAAAATAATATCATTTAATAAAGTGAACCACATCTTCAATAAACTGTAGAAAATATTCACGAGCTCAAAAAAATCGACAAAAAATTTCTTTTGGGACCGGGAGTTCGCCATCTTCATTAAAAAATAAGAGAAGAAAAAATTAGGCCAGAAATCATATCATTTAATAAAAAAATCTATAACTTTCCGAAAATGCAGAAAGATAGTTCCAAGCTCAGAAAAATCTGCAAAAATATCAGTTGGAACCGGTAGATTGCCATGTTCAACTGAAAAATAAGAGAAGAAAAAATTAGGTTACAAAAATCATATCCATACCTTCAATAAAATATACAAAATAGCACTGAGCTCAAAAACAATTCGTAAAAATGTCTGACTGGAGATAGTCATCTTCAACTGAGAAATAAGAGAAGACAAGATTTGCCTATAAAATCATATCATTTAATCTAAAGATCCATATCTTACAGAAAATATAGAAAATTAGCCAGAGTCATGAAAAATCCGCAAAATGTCAGTTGGAACCATGAGATCACCATCTTCATCTGAAAAGTAAGTGAAGACAAAATTAGGCCAAAAATTCATATCATTTAATAAAAAGTCCATGTCTTCCAGAAAATATAGAAAATAGCCTCGAGATCAGAAAAATCAGCAAAAATGTTCGTCCGGACATAGAGATTTCCATGTTCAACTAAAAAAGAGAAGCAAACTTAATCTATAAAAACATACCATTTAATTAAAAGATCCATATCATCAATAAACTATAGAAGATAGCACTGAGCTGAGAAAAATCCGCAAAAATGTCGGTTTTAAGCGAGAGATCATTATCTTCAACTGAAAAATAAGATAAGACAATTTAGGCTATAAAAAGCATATCATTCAATATAAATATTCATATCTTAACTGAAAAATACGCAAAAATGTCCGTTGGAACCTGGAGATCGACATCTTCAACTGAAAAATGAGGGAAGACAAGATTAGGCCAAAAAATCATATCATTTAATAAAAAGATACATATCTTCAAGAAAATGTATAAATGAGCTCTGCGGTCAGAAAAATTTGAAAACATGGCTGTTGGAACCGGGAGATGGCCATTTTCAGCTAAAAAATAAGTGAAGACAAAATTAGGCCATAAAATCATATCATTTAATAAAATTATCCATATATTCAATAAAATCTAGAAATTAGCCCCGCGATCAGAAAATTCCGCAAAAAAAATCTGTTGGAACATGAAGATTACCTTATTCAACTTAAAAATAAGAGAAGATAAAATTAGGCCATAAAAGCCATATCATTTAATATAAAGATACAAATCTTTAATAAAATTTCAGAAAATAGCTCGAAATACAGAAAAATCCGCAAAAAATATCCGTTGGAATCGGGAATTGCCATTTTCAACTGAAAAATAAGAGAAGACAAATTTTGGCCTTAAATCATATCATTTAAAATAAAGTTCCATATTTACCAGAAAATGTCGAAAATAGCCCTTGCTCGAAAAAATTCACAAAAATATCTGTTTGAACCGGGAATCGCCATCTGCAATATGAAAATAAGAGAAGACAAAATTAGGCAAACAATCATATCATTTAATAAAATGATCCATACCTTAATGAAAAATGTGGAAATTAGCCTAGCACTGAGAAAATCCGCAAAAATGTACGTTGGAATTGGGAGATCGCCATCTTCGACTGCAAAAATTAGAGAAGACAAAATTAGGCCAAAAATCATATCATGTAATAAAAAGATTTATCTATCAAAAATGCAAAAATAAACATGAGCTTAGAAAAATCCATAAAATGTCCGTTTGAACCGGGAGATCGCCATCTTCAACTTAAAAATAAGAGAAGGCAAAATTAGGCAATAAAAATCATATCATTTAATATAAAGATTCATATCATATAGAAAATTTAGAAAATGGCCCAGAGTTCATGGAAATCATCAAAAATGTCAGTTGGAACCAGGAGATCACAATCTTCAACTGAAAAAAATAAGAGAAGACAAAAATTTGGCCAAACATCATATCATTTAATTAAAAGATCCATTTCTCCCAGAAAGTGTAGAAAAATAGTTTCGAGCTAAGAAAAATGCGCAAAAATTTCTGTTGGAACCGGGAGATCACGATCTTCAACTAAAAAATAAGAGACGACAAACTTATGCTATAAAAATCATATCATTTAATGAAAAGATCATTTCTTACTTAAAAAGTAGAAAACAGATCCGATCTCAAAAAATCCGCAAAAATGCGTTGGAACCGTGAGATTGCCATCATCAACTGAAAAATAAGAGAAGACAAAATTATGCCAGATATCTTTCATTTAATAAAAAGATCCATGTCTTTCAGAAAATATAGAAAATAGTCTCGCTGTCAGAAAAATCCGCAAAAATGTCCGTTGGAACAGGGAGATCGCCATTTTCAACTAAAAATAATAGAAGACAAACTTAATCTATGAAAATCATATCATTTAATAAAAAGATCCATAAAAT
>JAULAV010009604.1:0-49253 GCA_030789695.1 Scilla litardierei
TCATATCATTTCATAAAAAGATACATATCTTCTAGAAAATGTAGAAAAATAGTCTCAAGTTAAGAAAAATCTGCAAAAATATTCGTTGAAACCGGGAGATCGCCATCATCAACTAACAAAAAATAAAAGATTACAAATGTATGCTATAAAAATCTTAGTATTTATAAAAATTTCTATATCTTCCATAAAATGTAGAAAATAGCACCGAGCTCAAAAAATTCTGTAAAAATATCTGTTGGAACTGGGAGATCGCCATCTTCAGTTGAAAAATAAGAAAGTAAAAAATTAGGATATAAAAACCATATCATTTAAAATAAAGACTCTTATCTTCTAGAAAGAGTACAAAATAATCATGAGCTCAGAAAAATCCGCAAAAATGTCCATTGTAACTGGAAAATCGACATCTTCAATTGAAAAATAGGAGAAGAAAATTAGGCCAAAATATTATATCATTCAATAAAATGATACATATCTTCCAAAAAATGGAAAATAGTCTAGTGCTCAGAAAAATCTAAAAAAATGTCCGTTGAAACCAGGAGATTGCCATCTTCAACTGGAATATAAGAGAAGAAAAATTAGGCCAAAATCCCATTATTTAATGAAAAGATCGCAATCTTCAACTGGAAAATAAGAGAAGACAAATTTAGGATGTAGAAATCATATCAATTAATAAAAAGATGCATATCTTTCATAAAATGTAGAAAATAGCACCACGCTCAGAAAATGATATAGAAAATCTTATTAGGCGATATCTAGGTTACAACGAACATTTTTATAAATGAAGATGGCGATTTCCCGGTTACAAATTTTGTCTTCTCTTATATTTCAGTTGAAGATGGCATTTTTCAGTTTCAACGGACATTTTTTGGCCTATTTTTGTCTTCTCTGAAATCATTTAATAAAACAATCCATATATTCCAAAAACTGTGAAAAATAGCCCGGAGCTTAGAAAAATCTGCAAAAATATCCGTTGGAACAGGGAGATTGCCATCTTCAACCGAAATATAAGAGAAGCCAAAATTAGGCCAAACCTATATCATTTAATAAAATGATCGCCATCATCCACTAGAAAACAAGAGAAGACAAAATTAGGGTACAAAAATCATATCAATTATTATAAAGATCATTACCTTCCAGAAAATAAATAAAAATAGGCATGAGCTCAGAAAAATCTGCAAAAATATCAGTTGGAAAACGGAGATCGCCATCTTTATCTGAAAAATACGAGAAGACAAAATTAGGCCAAAAAATATTTTCATTTAATATAAAGATCCATATCTTCCAAAAAACGTAGAAAATAGCCTAGAGCTCAGAAAAATACGTAAAAACTTCCGTTAGAACCGGGAGATCGCCATCTTTATCTGAAAAATACGAGAAGACAAAATTAGGCCAAAAAATCTTTTCATTTAATATAAAGATCCATATCTTCCAAAAAAAACGTAGAAAATAGCCTAGAGCTCAGAAAAATACGCAAAAACTTCCGTTAAAACCGGGAGATCGCCATCTTCAACTGAAAAATAAGAGAAGACAAAATTAGGCCATAAAATCGTATCACTTAATATAAAGATCCATATCTTACAGAAAAAATTGAACATAGCCCGAGCTCAGGAAATTCCACAAAAATTTCTGTTGGAACTGGGAGATTGCCATATTCAACTAAAAAAAATAAGAGAAGACCAACCTAGTTTATAAAAATCATATCATTTGATAAAAATATCCATATCTTCAATAAACTGTAAAAAGTAGTTCCGAGTTTAGAAAAATCCGCAAAAATAGCCGTTGAAACAGGGAGAGCTACATCTTCTACTGAAAAATAAGTGAAGACAAAATTAGGCTATAAAAATCATATCACTTAATATAAATATTCATATCTTACAGAAAATTTAGAAAATATCCCGAACCTTAGAAAAATCCACATAAATGTCCGTTGGAACCGGGAGATCACCATCTACATATGGAAAAAAGGGAATACAAAAATTAGGCCAAAAAATCATATCATTTAATAACAAATTCATAACTTTCCGAAATTGTAGAAAATAGTCCCAAGCTCAAAAAAGTCGGCAAAAATGTCCGTTGGAAGAGGGAGATCGTCATCTTCAAGTGAAAAAATAAGAGAAGACAAAATTAGGCTACAAAAATCATATCAATTAATAAAAAGAGCCGTATCTTCAATAAATGTAGAAAATAGCCCCGAGCTCAAAAACAGTCCTCAAAAATGTCTGTTGGAACCGGAAAATCACAATATTAAACTAAAAAAATAAGAGAAAACAAAATTAGGCTATAAAATTCATATCATTTAATCTAAAGATACATATCTTATAGAAAATGTTAAAATAGTCAGGAGCTCAGAAAAAATCAGCGAAAATTTCTGTTGGAACCCGGGAGATCGACAGCTTTATCTGAAAAAATATGAGAAGATAAAATTAGTCCAGAAAATCGTATATTTAAGAAAAAGATCCATATCTTCTAGAAAATGTAGAAAATAGCCTTTAGGTCAAAGAAAAATCTGCAAAAATCTCAGTTGGAACCGTGAGAATGCCATCTATAACTGAAAAATAAGAGAAGACAACATTAAGCCAAAAAATCATATCATGTAATAAAATGATACATATCTTCTATAAAATGAAGAAAATAACCCCAGGCTAATAAAAATCAGTGAAAATGTCCGATGGAACTGGTAGATCGCAATATTCAAATGAAAAATTTAGAGAAGAAAATGTAGGACATTAAAATCATCACATTTAATAAAAAATTCATATCTTCTATAAATTTTGAAAATAGCATCGAGCTTGGAAAAATCCGCAAATATTTCCGTTGGACCCGGGAGATCATCGTCTTCAACTGAAAAATAAGCGTTGACAAAATTAAGCTATAAAAATCATTTTATTTCAGTTGAAGATGGCGATGTCTATGTTTCAACGGACAATTTTTGGCTTAATTTTATCTTTTCTGATATCATTTTACAAAAAGATCCATATCTTCCAGAAAATGTGAAAAATAGTCCGGAGCTCAAAAAAATCCGTAAAAATATCCATTGGAACCGGGAAATCGCCATCTTCAACTGAAATATAAGACAAGACAAAATTAGGCCAAAAAATCATATCATTTAATAAAAAGATCGCCATCATCGACTAGAAATTAGAGAAGACGAAATTAGGCAACAAAAATCATATCAAAAAATAAAGTTCCTTATATTCTAGAAAATATAGAAAATAGCTCTTAGCTCAGAAAATTACGTAAAAATTTCCGTTGAAAACGGGAGATTGCCATCTTCAACTGAAAAATAAGAGAAGACAAAATTAGGCCATAAAACTCATATAATGTAATTTATAGATACATATCTTACATAAAATGTAGGAATAGCCCAGAGGTCAGAAAAAATCCGCATAAATGTTTGTTGGAACCAGGAGATCGCCATCTTCATCTGAAAAATAAGCGAATACAAAATTAGGCCAAAAAATCATTTCATTAAATACAAATATCCATACCTTACATAAATATGTAGAAAATAGCACGGAGCTCAGAAAATTCTGCAAAAATTTTCCTTGGAACCGGGAAATCGCCATAATCAAGTGAGAAATAAGAGAAGGCAAACTTAGTTTATAAAAATCATATCATTTAATAAAAGGATCCTTATCTGCAATAAACTACAGAAAATAGTTCCGTGTGTAGAAAAATCTGCAAAAATGGCCGTTGGAATCGGGAGATCGACATCTTTAATTTAAAAAATCAGAGAAGATGAAATTAGGCCATAAAAATCATATCATTAATCTAAAGATTCATATCTTACAGAAAATTTAGAAAATATCCTGGAGCTCAGAAAATTTCGCGAAAAATTCCATTTGAATCGAGAGATCGCTATCTTCATCTGAAAAATAAAAGAAGACAAAATTAGACCTTAAAATCATATCCTTTAATAAAAAGATCCATATCTTCTGGAAAATGTAGAAAGTAGACTTTAGGCCAAAAAAAATCTGTAAAAATCGTCTTTAGAACCGTGAGAACACCATCTTCTACTAAAAAAATAAGAGAATACAACGTTTGGCCAAAAAATCATGTCATTTAATAAAATGATCCATATCTTCCATAAAGTGAATAAAAATAGCCCCAAGCAAAATAAAATGAGTACAATGCCTGCTAGAACCGGTATATCACAATATTCAACTAAGGAGAAGAAAAACTTAAGGTATAAAATCATATCATTTAGTAGAAATCCATATCTTCCATAAAATGTAGAAAATAGCAACGAACTTCGAAAAATCTAGAAAAATTTCCATTGGAACCCGGAGATCGCCATCTACAACTGAAAAATAAGAGGAGACAAAATTAAGCTATAAAAATCAAATCATTTAATATAAATGTTCATATCTTACAAAAAATGTAGAAAATATCCCGGAGCTCAGAAACATTTGCAAAAATGTTCTTGGAACCTGAAGTTAGTCATTATTTTCTGAAAAATAGAGAATACAGAATTAGGCCAAAAAATATATCATTTCATAAAAAGATCCATGTCCTTCAGAAAATGTAAAACAACATACTCAAGCCAAGAATAATCCGCAAAAATGTCTATTGGAACCGAGAGATCGCCATCTTCAACTGAAAAAATTAGAGAAGACAAAGGTAGGCTATAAAAATCATATCTTTTATAAATATGGAGAAAATAGCACCAAGCTTATAAAAAGCCGCAAGAATATCCGTTGGAATAGGGAGATCATCATCTTCAATTGAAAAAAATAAGAGAAGACAACATTAGGCTATAAAATCATTTCATTTAATAAAAATATCCATAACTTTCCGAAATGTAGATAATGCACGGAGCTCCGAAAAATCCGTAAAAATGTTTGTTGAAACCGGGAGATAGCCATCTTCATCTGAAAAATTAAGAAAAGAAAAAATAGGTCAAAAATCATATCATTTAATAAAAAGATCCATAACTTTCCGAAAATTTAGAAATATAGCCTTGAGCTCAGAAAAATCGACAAAAATTTCCGTTGGAACTGGGAGATCGCCTTCTTCTACTGGAAAATAAGTAAAGACAATATTATGTTATAAAAATCATATCATTTAATATAATGACTCAAATCATATAGAAAATGAAGAAAATAGCTCGGAGCTCAGAAAATTCCGCAAAAATGTCCGTTGGAACCGGAAGATCGCCATTCGACTGAAAAAAATTAGAAAGAAACAATTAGGTCAAAAAATCATATCATTTAGTAAAAAGATCCATAACTACCCGAAAATGTTAAAAATTAGCCCCGAGCTCAGAAAAATCGACAAAAATGTCCGTTGGAACCGGGAGATCTCCATCTTCAACTGAATAATAATAGAAGACAATATTAGGTTATAAAAATCATACCATTTAATATAAAAATTCATATCATACAGAAAATTGAGAAAATAGCTTGGAGTTCAGAAAATTCCGAATAAAATTTAGCTGGAACCGAGAGATCGCCATCTTCAACTGAAAAATAAAAGAAGACAAAATTAGGCCAAAAATCGTATCATTTAGGAAAAAGATACATATCTACTATAAAATGTAGAAAATAGCACCGAGCTCAGAAAAATCCGCACAAATGTCTGTTGGAACCAGGAGATCGCAATATTCAACTTAAAAAGAGAAAACAAAATTAGGCCAAAAAATCATAACATTTAATAAAAAGATTCATATCTTCAAGAAAATGTTGGAAAAATCCCAACGCTAAGGAAAAATTTGCAAAAATGTCTGTTGGAACTGGGAGATCGCCATATTCAACTGAAAAAAATATGAGAAGACAAAATTAGGCTACAAAAATCTTGCCATTTAATAAAGTGATCCATTTCTTTAATAAAATGTAGAATATGGCATGAAGCTCAGAAAAATCCGCAAAAATGTCCGTTGGAACTGGGAGATCGCCGTCGTCAACTGAAAAAGAAGAAGAAAAAGATTAGAATATAAAAATCATATCATTTATTATAAAGATTCTTATCTTCCAGAAAGTGTACAATATAGCCCTGAGCTCGGAAAAATCAGCAAAAATATCCGTTGGAACCAAAAGATCGACATCTTCTACCGAAATATAAGAGAAGCCAAAATTAGGCCAAAATATCATATCATTTAATAAAATGATACATATCTTCCAAAAAAGTAGAAAATAGTACGGAGCTAAGAAAAATCTGCAAAAAAGTCTGTTGGAACCGAGAGATCGTCATCTTCAACCGTAATATAAGAGAAGACAAAATTAGGCCAAAATATCATATCATTTAATAAAATAATACTTATTTTCAAAAAAAGTGGAAAATAGCCCGGAGCTCAAAAAAATCCACAAAATTGTCTGTTGGAACCGGGAGATCGATATCTTCAACTGGAATATAAGAGAAGACAGAATTAGGCAAAAAAAACCATATCATTTACTAAAAAGATCGCTATCTTCAATCACAAAAAATAAAAGAAGACAAATTTAGGCTACAAAAATCATATCAATTAAGAAAAAGATACATATCTTTCATTAAATGTAGAAAATATAACCAAGCTCAGAAAATGGTATATAAAAATGTTATCGGTTGAAGATGGCAATATCCCGGTTACAACATACATTTTTATAGATGAAGAAGGCGATTTCCCGGTTCCGAATTTTGTCTTCTCTTATATTTCAGTTGAACATGGCGATTTCCTGGTTTCAACTAACATTTTTGGCCTAATTTTGTCTTCTCTAATATCATTTAATAAAACGATCCATATCTTCCAGAAAATATGAAAAATAGCTCGGAGCTAAGAAAAATCTACAAAATGTTCGTTGAAACCGGGAGATCGCCATCTTCAATGAAATATAAGCGAAGACAAAACAAGGCCAAAAAATCTTATCATTTAATAAAAAGATCGTCATCGTCAATTGGAAAATAAGAGAAGACAAAATTCGGCAACAAAAATCATATCAATTAAAATAATGATCCTTATCTTCCAAAAAAATATCGAAAATAGCCCCGACCTCAGAAAAATACGCAAAAATTTCTGTTGGAAACGGGAAAGTGCCTTGTTCAACTGAAAAATAAGAGACGACAAAATTAGGCCATAAAATCATATCACTTAAAAAAGATCCATATCTAATGGAAAATGTAGAAAATAGCACAGAGCTCAAAAAAATCCTTAAAAATATCCGTTGGAACCGGGAGAGTGCCATCTTCATCTGAAAAATAAGAGAAGACAAAATTAGTCCAAAAAGTCATATCATTTAATATAAAGATCATTATCATACAGAAAATATAAAAAAGCAGCCCGGAGCTCAAAAAATTCCACAAAAATTTCCGTTGGAATTAGGAGATCGCCCTATTCAATAAAAAAATAAGAGAAGACAAACTTAGTCAATTTAAATCCTATCAGTTAATAAAAATATCCATATCTTCAATAGACTGTAGAAAATAGTTCCAAGTTTATAAAAATCTGCAAAAATGGCCATTAGAACAGGGAGATTGACATCTTCAACTTAAAAAAAAATCAGAGAATACAAAATTAGGCAATAAAAATCTTCTCATTTAATATTAAGATTCATATCTTATAGAAAATTTAGAAAATAGCCCAGAGCTCAGAAAAATCCGCAAAAATGTCAGATGGAACCGGGCAATCGCCATCTTCAATGAAAAAATAAGAGAGGACAAAATTAGGCCTAAAATAATATCATTTAATAAAAAGATCTATACCTTCCCGAAAATGTACAAAAATAATCAAGAGTTCAGAAAAAGCCGCTAAAATATCTGTTGGAATCGGAAAATCACCATCTTCAACTAAAAAGTAAGCGAAGACAAAATTAGGCTATAAAAATCATATTACTTAATATAAAAATCCGTATATCTTCAAGAAAATTTAGAAAATAGCATGGATCTTAGAAAAATCCGCACAAATGTTTGTTGGAAATGGGAAGTCGCCATCTTCAACTAGAAAAAATAGTCCCAAGCTCAAAAATATCCGCAAAAATGTATGTTGGAAGCAGGAGATCAACGTCTTCTAGTAAAAAATAAGAGAATACAAAATTAGGCTAAAAATCATATCATTTAATAAAAAGAGACATATCTTCAATAAAATGTAGAAAATAGCCTCGAGCTCAGAAAAATCCGCAAAAATTTCTGTTGGAACCTGGAGATAGCCATTTTCAACTGAAAAATAAGAGAAGACAAAATTAGGTTATAAAAATCATATCATTTAATCTAAAGATATATATCTTACATAAAATGTAGAAAATAGCCCAGAGCTCAGACAAATCAGCAAAAAAAGTCCGTTCGAACCGGGTGATCGTCATCTTCATCTGAAAAATAAGAGAAGATAAAATTAGGCCAAAAATCATACTATTTAATAAAAAGATCCACATATTCCAGAAAATGTAGAAAATGGCCTCAAGGTCAAAAAAATCTGAAAAAAATCTCCGTTGGAACCGTGAGAATGCCATCTTCAACTGAAAAAATAAGAGAAGACAACATTAGGCCAAAAAATTATTTCATTTAATAAAATAATCCATATCTTCCATAAAATGAAGAACAATAGCCCCAGGCTAACAAAAATCAGTAAAAATGTCCGCTGGAACGGGTAGATCACAATACTCAACTGGAAAAATTAGAGAAGAAAAACATATGATATAAGAATCATAGCATTTAATTAAAAAAGTCATATCTTCCATGAAATGTAGAAAATAGAACCGAGCTTCGAAAAATCCGCAAAAATTTTCATTGGAACCGAAAGATCGCCATCTTCAATTGAAAAATAAGAGTAGATAAAATTAGGCCAAAAATCATATCATTTAATAAAAATATCCAGGTTTTTAATAATATTAAGAAAATAGCACCGAGGTCAGAATAATCTGCAAAAATGTCCGTAGGAACCGGGAGATCGCCATCTTCAACTGAAAAATAGGAGAAGATAAATTTAGGCCATAAAAATCATATCATTTAATAAAAAGATTCATAACTTCACGAAAATGTAGAAAAATAATCCCAAGCTCAAAAAATCCGCAAAAATATCTATTAGAACCGGGAGATCGCCATCTTTAGCTGAAAAATAAGAGAAGACAAAAGTAGGCTAAAATCTTATCATTCAATAAAAAGATTCATATCTTCAATAAAATATAGAAAATAGCCTCGAGCACAGAAAATCCCCAAAAATACCCGTTGGAACATGGAGATCATCATCTTCAATTAAAAAAATAAGAGAAGACAAAATTAGGTGAAAATAATATCATTTAATAAATGATCCATATCTTCCAAAAATGCAGAAAATAGCCCCGAGCTCAGAAAAATCCGCGAAAATATCCATTGGAACAGAGATCTTTATCTTCAATTGAAAAATAAGAGAAGACAAAATTAGGCCAAAATCATATCATTTAACTAAAAGATGCATATCTTCCAAAAAATACAGAAACTAGTTTCGAGCTAAATAAAATCTGCAAAATTGTTGGTTTGAACCGGGAGATCACCATCTTCAATTGAAAAATAAGAGAAGACAAAATTACACTAAAATCATATATTTTAATTTAAAGATACATATCTTATAGAAAATTTAGAAAATAGCCAGGAGCTAAGAAAAAACCGCAAATATGTTGGAACCCAGGAGATTGTCATCTTAATCTGAAATAAGAGAAGACAAAATTAGGACAAAAAATCTTTTCATTTAATAAAAAGATCCATACCTTCTCGAAAATGTAGAAAAATAGCTCTAAGCTTAGAAAAATCCGCAAAAATGTTCTTGGAACCTGGAGATCGTCATCTTAGATTGAAAAATAAACAAAATTAGGTTATAAAAATATCATTCAATATAAAGAATCATATTATACAAAAAAATTATAGAAAATAGCCCAAGCTCAAAATAAATTCGCACAAATGTCCATTGGAACCGGGAGATCGCCATCTTCAAAGTAAAAAAGAGAAGACAAAATTAGGCCAAAAAATCATATCATTGCATAAAAAGAAACATATCTTCCAGGAAAAATTAGAAAAATAGTCTTAAGCTAAAAAAAATTAACAAAAATCTCTGTTGGAAATGGGAGATTGCCATTTTAACTGAAAAAAATTAGAAAAGACAAACGTAGGCTATAAAAATCATATTGTTTAATAAAAAGTTCTATATCTTCCATAAAATGTAGAAAACATCACCGAGCTCAAAATAATATGCAAAAATGTCTGTCGGAGTAAGAGTATGAATAATCCCCTGCGTCAGCCTACCTTGTTGGAGTAAGCAAACCAGCTACCCCAGGGCTCGAGGAGCTATTACATATTCATCTCATTTTGATACATATTTCTAGAGTAAGGAAGTCCACTCTTTCTAGAGCTAGTAATTCACTTCCCTTAACCCTCCAACCGGTTCTATTAAGCTAATCCAGGTGCGAGTGCGGAAGTTTAAGATGATAAAGAGCTAGTGGAGGGTGATAGAATACACTAATGAATAAGCGATCTTAATCCGTACTGACGAACCCTCCAACCCGAGGTTAGTAAGTAACCCTCATGCTCGTTCTATTATAAGTAATTCCATGCTAAAACCACTAATCCACTCTTTAACCAGCTAATCCATAAGGAAGTTTACTTTACCAACCCTACCTTCTCTCTAGCTCTAGATTTAGGGATTAGCATGTTGGCTTACTATAAGAAATTATATCCCCCAGGGATTACTTCTCATCTAACCTTGCTTTGAACTTCCTTACTTGAGAGCGGGGTACTGACTTATGCCAAAACGAGAGAATATCTTGCCCACAACAGAATATTTTTATGAAATTCTATATCTCGTGGGGCTGGCTAACTCTAAAACCTTGCTTATGAGAGATCTAGCACTAGATGGGACTTCCTTTATCAAGTCCTTTCCCTTTGGTTGCCTGACTTTCTTACCTGGGAATGACTTAAAACGACTCTATAACCTTTATTATTTAAAAGTTGGCTTCGATGACTTATTCAACAACCTTACGTCACTATAGCTCTAGAACGAGGGTAGACTTGCTTTCTTAGGGAACCAAGAGATTTTCATATTCAACTAAAAAATAAGAGAAGACAAACATAGGCGATAAAAATCATATCATTTAATATAAAAATACATAACTTTTCGAAAATGAAGAAAATAGACCTGAGCTCAGAAAAATCCGCAAAAATGTTCTTTTTAACATGGAGTCGCCACCTTCAACTGAAAAAATAAGAGAAGAAAAAATTAGGTCAAAAATCATATCATTTAATACAAATGCAAACTTCTTGAAAATGTATAAAAATAGCCCTGAGCTCAGAAAAATCGGCATAAATGTCCGTTGGAACCAGTGGATCACCATCTTCAACTGAATAATAAGAGAAGAGAAAATTAGGTTACAAAAATAACATCATTTTATATAAAGATTCATATCATACAGAAAAATGTAGAAAATAGCTCAGAGCTTAGAACAATCCGAAAAAAATGTCCGTTGGAACCGGGAGATGCCATCTTCAACTGGAAAATAAAAGAAGACAAAATTATACCAAAAATCATATCATTTAATAAAGAGATTCATATTTGCCATAAAATGTAGAAAATAGCACCGAGCTCAGAAAAATCCACACAAATGTTTGTTGGAACCGCGGGATCGCAATATTCAACTAAAAAAAGAGAAGACAAAATTAGGCCAAAAAATCATATCATTAATAAAAAATATAAATCTTCTAGAAAATGTAGAAAAAATCCCAAATATAAGAAAAATATGCTAAAATGTCCGTTGGAACTTGGAAATTGCAATCTTCAACTGAAAAATATGAGTAGATAAAATTAGGCTAAAGATCTTATCATTTAAAAAAGAGATCCATATCTTTAATAAAATGTACAAAATAGCCTGGAGCTCAGAAAAATCCGCAAAAAATGTCTGTTGGAACAATGAGATCGTCATCTTCAACTTAAAAATAAGAGAAGAAAAAATAGGATATAAAAAAATATCATTTAATATAAAGATCCTTATCTTCCAGAAAAGTGAACAAAATAGCCCCGAACTCTGAAAAATCAGCAAAAAATGTCAGTTGGAACCTGAAGATCGTCATCTTCAACTAAAAAAATAAGAGAAGACAAAATTAGGTCAAAATATAATATCATTTAAAAATGATACATATCCTCAAAAATGTCCGTTGGATCCGGGAGATAACCATTTTCAACTGGAATATAAAAGAAGAAAAATCAGTCTTAAAAATCATATCATTTAATAAAAAGATCGCAATCTTCAACTGGAAAATAAGAGAAGACAAATATTTAGGCTATAAAAATCTTATCAATTAATAAAAAGATATATATCTTACATAAAATGCAGAAAATGATATATAAAATTCTTATCAGTTGAAGATGGCGATATCCTGGTTACAACAAACATTTTTGTAAATGAATATGGTGATTTTCCAGTTTCGAATTTTGTTTCTCTTATATTTCAGTTGAAGATGCCAGTTTCCTGGTTTCAACGGACATTTTGACCTATTTTTCTTCTCTAATATCATTTAATAAAACGATCCATATCTTCTAGAATATGTGAAGAATAGTCCGAAGTTCAAAAATCCGTAAAACGATCCGCAGGAACCGGAAGATCGCCATCTTCAACCGAAATATAAGAGAAGACAAAATATGGCCAAAAAATCATATCATTTAATAAAAAGATCGTCATCATCAACTAGAAAATAAGAGAAGACAAAATTAGTCAATAAAAATCATATCAATTAATATAAAGATCCCTATCTTTCAGAAAATATAGAAAATAGCCCCGATCTCAGAAAAATATGCAAAAATTTCCGTTGAAACTGAGAGATTACCATCTTCAACTAAAAAATAAGAGAAGACATAAATAGACTATAAGAATAATATCATTTAATATAAAGATCAATATCTTACAGAAAATGTAGAAAATTGTCCGGACTCAAAAAATCCGCAAAAATGTCCGTTAGAATAGGAGATCGCCATCTTTAACGAAAAAAAATAAGGGAAAACAAAATTAGTCCAAAAAATCATATCATTTAATAAAAAGATACATATTTTCTAGAAAATATAGAAAAATAGCACTGAGCTTAGAAAAATCTAAAAAATGTCCATTGGACCAAGGAGATCGCCATCTTTAACTGAAAATAAGATAAGACAAACTTAGCTTTAAAAATCATACATTTAATAAAAAGATACATATCTTCCATAAAATTTAGAAAATAGCCCCGAGATCAGAAAAATCTGCAAAAATTCTATTGGAAACGAGATATCACTATCTTCGACTTAAAAATAAGAGAAGACAAACTTAGTTTTTAAAAATCATATCATTTAATAAAATGAACAACATCTTCAATAAACTGTAGAAAATATTCTGGAGCTCGGAAAAATCTACAAAAATGTCTGTTGGAACAATAAACTATAGAAAATATTTTCGAGCTTAGAAAAATCTACAAAAATATCTGTTGGAACTGTGAGTTCGTCATCTTCAAATAAAAATTAAGAGAAAACAAAATTAGGCCAAAAATCACATAATTTAATAAAAATATCCACAACTTCCCGAAAATGTAGAAAAATAGTTTCGAGCTCAGAAAAATTCGAAAAGATTTTCGTTGGAACCGGAAGATCGCCGTGTTCAACTTAAAATAAGAGAAGACAAACTTTTGGCTACAAAATCATATCATTTAATAAAAAAATCCATATCTTCAATAAAATCTAGAAAATAGCACCGAGATCAAAAAAATCTGGAAAAGTATCCGTCGGAAGATCTTCATCATCAACTGAAAAATAAGAAAAGACAAAATTTGGATATAAAGATCATATCATTTAATCTAAAGATCTATATCTTACAAAAAATATAGAAAATAGCCCGAAGCTAAGAAAAATCTACAATAATGTCTGTTTGAACCAGGAGATTGCCATATTCATTTAAAAAGTAAGAGAAGATAAAATTAGGCCAAAAATCATATCATTCAATAAAAAGATCCATATCATACCTTAAAATGTAGAAAACAGCCTCATGGTCAGAAAAATCCGCCAATTTGTCCGTCTGAACCGGGAGTTTGCCATTTTCAACTGAAAAATAAGAAGACAAACTTAGTCTATAAAAATCATATCATTTAATTAAAAGATCCCTATCATCAAAAAATTATAGAACACAGCCCCGAGCTGCGAAAAATCTACAAAAATGTCTGTTGGA
This sequence comes from Scilla litardierei, assembly GCA_030789695.1. Lineage (NCBI taxonomy): Eukaryota > Viridiplantae > Streptophyta > Magnoliopsida > Asparagales > Asparagaceae > Scilla > Scilla litardierei. Next base: position 14,115 of record JAULAV010009604.1, read on the forward strand.
ACCGAGAGATCCCCATTTTCAACTGCAAAATAAGAGAAGACAATTTAGGCTATAAAAATCATATCATTTAATATAAATATTCATAACTTTAACTAAAAAATACGCAAAAATGTCAGTTGGAATCGGGAGATCCACATCTTCAACTTAAAAAAAATAAGAGAAGATAAAATTAAACCAAAAAAGTCATATAGTTTAATAAAAAGATCTATATATGCCTAAAATGTATAAATTAGCTCTGTGCTTAGAAAAATTCGCAAAAATGTCTGTTGGAACTGGGAGATGGCCATTTTCACCTAAAAATAGCAAAAGACAAAATTAGGCCACAAAAACATATCATTTAATAAAATGATCCATATCTTTAATAAAACCTAGAAAATAGCCCGCGCTAAGAAAAATCCACAAAAATTTTCGTTGGAATCGGGAGATCGACATATTCAACTTAAAAATAAGAGAAGACAAAATTAGGCCATAAAACCCATATCATTTAATATAAAGATCCATATCTTCAATAAAATGTAGAAAATAGCTCGGAACACAGAAAATCCGCAAAAATATCCATTGGAACATGGAGATCGCTATTTTCAACTGAAAAATAAGAGAAGAGAAAATTTGGCCTTAAAATCATATCATTTAAAATAAATATCCATATTTTCGAAAAAAGTCGAAAATAGCACATATCTTAGAAAAATACGCAAAAATATCCGTTGAAACCAGTAGATCGCCATCTGCAATATGAAATAAGAGAAGACAAAATTAGGCCAAAAATCACATCATTTAATAAAACGATCCTTATCTTCCAGAAAATGTGGAAATTAGATTGGTGCTGAGAAAAATCTGCAAAAATGCAAGTTGAAATCAGGAGATCACCATCTTCAACTGAAAAATTAGAGAAGACAAAATTATGTCAAAAATCATATCATTTAATAAAAAGATCTATCTTTCAGAAAATGCAAAAATAACCACGAGCTTAGAAAAATCTACAAAAATGTCCATTGGAACCGGGAGATCGCCATCTTCAACTTAAAAATAAGAAAAGGCAAAATTAGGCTATAAAAATCCTATCATTTAATATTAAGATTCATATCTTACAGAAAATTTAAAAAATGGCCAGGAGTTCAGGAAAATCATCAAAATGTTCGCTGGAACCGGGAGATCACAATCTTCAACTGAAAAATAAGATAAGACAAAATTAGACCAAAATGTCATATCATTTAGTCAAAAGATCCATATCTTCCAGAAAATGTAGACAAATAGTCCTGAGCTAAGAAAAATCTGCAAAAACATCCGTTGGAACATGGAGATCGCGATCTTCAACTGAAAAAAAAGAGAAGACAAACTTATGCTATAAAAATCATATAATTTAATGAAAAGATCCATTTCTTACATAAAATGTAGAAAATAGCTCTGATCTCAAAAAAATCTGAAAAATGTTCGTTGGAACAGAGAGATCTCTATCTTCAATTGAAAAATAAAAGAAGACAAAATTATACCAAAAATCATATTATTTAATAAAAAGTTCCATGTCTTTTAGAAAATGTAGAAAATAGTCTTGCGGTCAGAAAAATCCGCAAAAATGTCCGTTGGAACAGGGAGATTGTCATTTTCGACTGAAAAATAAGAGAAGACAAACTTAACCTATGAATAACATATCATTTAATAAAAAGATCCATAAAACATTTGTTGGAACCGGGAGATCGTCATCTTCAACTGAAAAATAAGAGAAGACAAATTTAGGCTATAATAATCATATCATTTAATAAAAAGATCCGTGTCTCCAATAAAATGTAGAAAATAGCTCCGAGCTTAGAAAAATTCCTACAATGTCTGTTGGAATTGGAAAATTGCCATATTCAACTGAAAAATAATAAATAACAAAATTAGGCTATAAAAATCATAAGATTTAATATTAATATTCATATCTTACAAAAATGTAGAAAATAGTGCAGAGCTCAGAAAAATCCCGCAAAAACGTCCGTTGAAACCGAAAAATCACCTCTTTAACAAAAAAATAAGAGAATAAAAATTAGGCCAAAAATATATCATTCAATAAAAATATCCATATCTTCGAGAAAATGAAAAAAATAGCCTCGAACTCAGAAAAATCCGCAAAAATGTACGTTGGAATCGAAAGATCGCCATCTTCACTTGAAAAATAAGAGAAGACAAAATTAGACTACAAAAATCATATCATTTGATAAAAATATCCATATATTCAAGAAAATGAAGAAAATAAAACCGAGCTAAGAAAAATCAGCAAAAATGTCCATTGTAGCCGAGAGATCGCCATCTTCAACTAAAAAATAAAGGAAGAAAAAATTAGACTATAAAAATCTTATAATTTAATATAAAGATACATATCTTTTAGAAAATATAGAAAATAGCACATAGACCAGAAAATTTCTCAAATATATCCGTTGGAACCGGGAGATCACCATATTCAACTAAAAAATAAGAGAAGACACACTTAGTCTATAAAAATCATATCATTTAATAAAAAGAAACACATCTTCCATAAAATTTAGAAATAGACATGTGATTGGGCAGGCATTCGAGATAATTCGATCGACAAATGATTATGGCCCGCAAGGCCCACCTCAGAAGTCCGATATCGACTCAGTCAAAATCCAATAGTCAGTCGACCGTTGAGTCCACTTCACTCGAACATGGGATTAAAGGTGTGCTTGTGAATCTTGGGGACGTGCACAACATTTATTCCTATTAATGGTGGAAGATCGTGGCCCTATTATGGGTGACTGTTATCACCCCAACGCTCCAAAGGGACCATGAACGTCTATAAATAGGGAAAAGGGTCCCATTTCCAAGGTACGAGATCTAAGACATATAACTCTACTTTCTCATCTTATACTTCTTATACATTCGAGCTTGGGCCGCCAGTCCTGAGACGAACCTCTGTGGGTCGATCTCAGCTGCACCAAGCTCCTTCACTCCATTAAGCTCCATTCTAACTTAAGCATCAGATGGGATTTGGATCGGAACCCAGATCCGACCCCCAACGAGTCCCTGTGGTGCAGATCGACGGTCATCATCCAACGTTGAAGGTCGACATTGAGCTTCCAAGCCTCGAACGATCGATGCAACTACTACTCAAAGGTCGATCGAATGTCGCTTCATCTTCAACTACCATCACTCGACCTTGGTTCTTCCAACCAAGGGTCCCACTCTAACTGCCGACGAGGCTCTGACTTAGCATCTTGAGTCTACGTCAGGTTGACAATTGTCTCGGTCAATTTTGGCCTTAACTGTTTGGCACTGTCTGTGGGAAAATGTTAACCATCTTGACATCCCAAAATAATCCAGAAGCTGAGGCCCAGCAACGCTGGACCGATCGAAGGTCCGAATGAGAAGCCGAGAGCGAACATCGTCCTGGTGGAGGACGTCGCAGACTCCACAATGCCACCACCACGACCAGTAGAGGCCCCAAAGGAGCCTGGGGTGACCCGAAAGGAGTTCACCCAGTTCACCGAGCAAGTCGATAGGAGACTAAGTGCATTGGCTACTTTAATACGCCAAAATATGGGGAGCCCATCCCCCGTAAATGAGCCGTTGCTGCCTCCAAACCCGAACCTGACACCAACCAAGGGCTCAGCTTTTCTCCGAGATCTGGGGGACCCAAGGGCAGATCAACTGGAGATTAACCTCCATAATTCGACCCCCTGGCCCACCAGTACAACGGAGCGGGGGTCAATAATCGAGCTTTTCGTTCTTCAGGGAGAAACTACCCCCTCCAATTACCGAGCAGCAACATGCAACATCCTAGATTAGGTAATGTACATGGCTCTCCTAGGATATAACCCACTGAACCCCACAGGTTGATTCGTGAGGAGAGAGAAGATCCCGAACCGATCCTAGGGGACCAACTTCGCGCAACCTGGAGCGGGATAATCCTAACTGGTCCAATTCACGATTTGGAAGACCCCTCTGAAAGAGAATATCATCTCTGCTCCTCCTCTTCCCAAGTTCAAGCTCCATGCTCTACCAGCTTATGATGGCAGAGGCAACCCATGGTCGCACATTCATAAGTATTTGACTGCCATGCTGCTCCACGGGACCGACGAGCCATACTTTTGTAGAGCTTTTCATGCTACCTTGTTCAAGAGGTCGGAAAGCGGGCTATCCCACAGCTGCATCGGCTAGTTCGACGAACTGGTAGAAATATTCTACAAACAATTCGTCGCAAGATGACGTCCTAAGAAATAGGTCGTCCCACCTCTTCTTGCTCAAACAGAACGAGAATGAGTCGATCCGAGCCTTCGTCCAGAGATTCAACGATGAGAGGCTCGATGTAGAAGAGACAACAAACGTGACCGTTATAGCAGCACTCATCCAGACGGTCTGGAACAAGCACCTGAGGAGGGCTCTTCACCAGTTCCCCCTAACACCATCGCAGAAATGCTCAACATAACGGATCGGTTTACTTCCTTGGAGGAGGCAGAAGAACCGGTCGGAGCTAATGCAAATAGTACCCCCTCCCGCTGTCGAGACACAAGGCAAGAGAAACCAGTCTCGGGAACCCCCGCCAGGAGTCTCGAAATAAGAGGCGCAGGGAAAGGATCCCTTGAAGCAAGGAGTGCCCTGCCCACGCCAAGCCAACTACTCCTAAGGCGACAGTCCTTGTTTATGCCCCACGAGAGAAACTGATTCAAGAGACGGCTAAGAAGGGCAAATATAAGAAGAGGGACGACCTCAAATTATGCAAATATCACGACGACAATGGGCAGGATGCCAATGGCTATTGGACTCTCAAAAAAGAGATCGACGCCCTATTCAAGCAGGACACCCCAAGAACCCGGTAGATGATCCACCTAGCAAGGAGGAATCCTCAAAGCAGAAGGACAAGATGACGAGATCACATGTCACCAAGGTGATCGACTAGCAAACCATATAAACTTGAGGCAAATAAAAGAGGTGTTAGACAACAACAGCTCCAACGAAATTTAGAAACATCTGTACGCCATTGTCACTCTTTTTTCAAATAAAGTATGTCTCTTTTATCAAATAAAGTTTCGCTTCCTTAAAGCCCTCGTAAGTTTTACAGAAGCTATCCCATTAAAACTCCCCTTGAAACAGATCTGATCCTCAGGAAGTCTTTGGTAAACAAAACTTACGTTGATGTTAACGACTCTCCTAAGCGAGCATCAGTCGTAAGTCGAAGGGGCCACCCCTTTGCCACTGAACGACTCTCCTAAGTGAGCATCAGACGTAAGTCGAAGGGGACACCCCTTTGCCACTGAACGACTCTCCTAATCGAGTGTCAGACGTAAGTCAAAAGGGCCACCGCTTCGCCACTGAACGACTCTCCTAAACGGGCGTCAGCTGTAAGTCGAAAGGGCCACCCCTTTGACACTGAACGACTCTCCTAAACGAGCGCCAGCCGTAAGTCGAAGGGACCACCCCTTCACCACTGAACAACTGTCACGCCCCGCTTCCCATTATGTTTGGGAGCAACAATGCAAACAGGTTCGCATGTGCAAGTAAGGAAGAGGTACTTTTGTTTTTCTTTACTCCTTGACTTAAACACAATAAGCATCTGTGTGAAACCCCGCAGGTTCTTGCTTGCATACTCAAAACAACACAAAAAATCATTTATTATTTATTACAATCTAAATTGTCTCAAAAAGGCTTACAACAATAAGGAAAGGAAGAAAGGCCTTATGGCCCATACAATATGGAATACACAAATCATATACAAAGGAAACTATAAGGAGATGCAGCCTGAGAGTATCCTCCTGGAAGAATCCTGCCTTTAGTGGTTCACATTACTCTGGAACTAGGATCTACGAAAAAGCCCTCAGAACCTGACAGACATTGCATTAAAACACAATTACAATGCCCGTAAGTGAGGGTTACTCATGTAGGTTCCCAAGCATCAATCTCATTTAATTAATTAAAAAGAATTTAGCATGGTAATAACATTGTCTACTAACAGGATAAATGCATATGAGCATAGTATGGTGAAGTGAACATAGCAAAGTGTAATGTATGTAGCAAAGTGAGGTGAACATGGCAAAGTGTAGTATACAGAGTAAAGTGCAGTGAGCATGGAAAAAATATGTATGAGCATGGTAAGAGCGTAGCTAACAGTTTACACAATTTATGGTAGCAATAAAAGAAAGTAAAGAGAGTGCCAATCAATACTTAATCTAGTGACAAGTCTAATGTCTGATGGCGGAAGAAACTACAATTACATCCAAACCAATGAAAGCTAACCGTGGTTTTGTACTTACCGACCCCATCCAGGAGACGGTTAAATTTACCGGTGGGGTGAAATTCAGCATTCCAACCTCTACTACAATGGACTATCCCACCCAAACGTGTCAGTGTGTAACTGTACAATTCAATGATTGTCACACGACCAATATTATGTAAATGCCCCAAGGGCCCAATATTCTGTATAAGCCTCGAGGGCCCAATATCTGTATATGCCCCGAGGGCCCAATATCCGTATATGCCCTGAGGGCCCAATATTACATTTCATTGGAGCAGACCACCCCAAAGATGGTGTTGCACGAATAATGGTACAATATGTAAAAAGAGTATTTTATGAACATTTAGGCATGGTTAACATGAACATTAAGCTATTACCATTACAATGAGCTATTACCAACATAAAACTCAATTATCATTAACAAATCAACACCATTAATAAACTAACAACAATTTGGTGAACAAGTTAACAACATCATTAATCTCATGAATATTAAACTAAATCATCATGAAAGTTTATTTTAACGGTGTCTATTCTCATTGGTTTATTAGAATAAACTTATTCTAATAAGTAACAATTGGGACGTGCAAGGATACGATGATGTCGCTCAACACAAACTGATGTTATATTAAAGAATGCACAGTAATGAATATCAATGCTTTTTGTTAATTAACATTAGTATTAACAATTAACATTAATAAATTTATGTAACAAATTTCTTGCCAATAATCAATTACGAAGTGGACCTGCATGTTACTATTAATTATGCAGTTAAGGAGAATGTGATGACACAAGCCTTAACACAAAAATACATACTATTAATTAGTATAGCTGTAGTCATATTAATAGTAAGTATTATTAATACTGAGCTGCTATATGTTGACATGAAAACACTGTTGTTCATAGGTTATTATGTCACATGAATATTAAATTTTGTTAATACGTTAGTTAACATGTAATCATGTTATGATTAGTTATACCATTGTACAAATAATCCTAGGCATTGGATGATATTCATTACTGTTAATAACAGTACTAACATTACTAAATTTAAATGATTACTTTAGGGATATTAGCATGAAATGTTTATTAGCTTGTTGAAACCTTGTATGACATTTGTTTAGGCAAACTTTGTACAACATTGAATAACATTAGCATATGAGAGTGGAACAATGGGGTAAACAATTTTGAAAATAGAAGAAGAATAATTGCAAGTTCTCTTATGCAACATAACTAGTCATAACCATGCCCGCGGGCATGGTTCATTTAAGATTTTCCCCTGCGAAATCTTTGTACCCAAAAAAATTATTTTCACAGCCAAAAGTTAAAAGAACAACAAATTAGAGCAAAAATATTTAGCGGCACATGCATCTTTGTCGCGGATCAAATTCAGCGCAAGCGCCTTCGACACGGAACAACAAATTTGGCGCAGGCGCCTTCGGCACAGAAAAATAATTTCGACGCCCGAAACAACAAATTAGCGTATAACAACAAATTCGACGTAGGCGCCTTCGTTGCGAAAAAACAAATTAGCATAAAAAATTTTAGCGGACGCCTTCACGTCAAAGCCGTGCCTTCGTGATGAATGAATAAAATGTATGATTATGTTTTGTACAGCTGTTGCGTTCCTTCTCATCAAAGGAAATAAGCAGAATGCACAAATTGTGAAAGAGAGGAATTAGATGTATGTTCGTTCTTACAGCTGTTGTGTTCCTTCTCATCAAAGGAAATAAGCTGATATCTTCTGTGTTAAGGTGCATTTTGATAATTTCCCAATAAATTAATAATTTCTTTTTTTGATATCAAGCCTCGTCAATTTGTATTATTTGCAATATATTATACAAAATTTAAAAATGAAAAAAAAATCCCAAAAAGCTCTGCCACATTTCCTAATATTTTGCGTAATGTATAAATCATATTGAGAAGAATGATCATCAAGCCCAAATTAGTCGACACAAATATAAATCGACTTAAACAAAAGAGTAGATTTCATTCCAAAATATTCCAAAACATATAACAACCATCGGCAACATCTAAACCTGAAAACACAGACCAAAACCTGAAAACATTAAACGTGAGAATTTCACTAACTGAAAACAAACAAACACCCAACACTAACTAAAAACACTCAGACCACTGAGATTCTAAGCCCTCTCGCATCTGATCATCCTTGCAAGCTGGATGTCTTTAGATGCCTTCGGGGGCGGGCGCGATCCGAACTCAGATAGAGATATCAAACGACGCCTGGCTGAATTATATGAAGCAGCTGCACTGCTGAAAAAGAATTCTTCAACTTCCGATTTTTCTTCTTCATCAGCTTTTTTTGTAAAGCAATGTTATCAGGTGAGCGCTGCCTGAATTTCTCTTTGCTGCAATTTTATTTTCTACCTGAAACATATCATATGCAAACCATGAACAATCAACAACAAAATGCATGCCATAATACAGAAGAAGTCATATGGCACTTTAGTATTAATTATGTGCATATCTAGTTAGAAATTCAAATAAAGTATGGCATATGAAAAAAAAATTAATAACATAATAGAGCAAAGATTAAGAACTTCATTTACCTGAAAATTTTCATGTTTGTTCAGCAAGTGCTCACGGTCATTTGAAACATTTTGTTATCCAATGTGAAAATTTTAGTTCCTAAAGTAAAAAACATGATTAACAAATTTTAGACGAACACAAAATTCAGTAGATAAGCTCCCCAGCTTGCAACCTATGCAACACAAAATACTCATCAAATTTCATACACCAAAAACATCAATTAAACAATTGAAAAGCATACAGATGTGAAATTTCTCACCCCACATCCAGTATCAACAACAGTTCTGATACTCCCATCAGTTAACATGATAATCGCATTGATGTCATCAATGTAGGCGTCGGCACCGCGCGGGAACATCACACCGCCCCAGGGAAACGGAACCGGTCTCCCTCCACTTGAATCCAATGCAGGTTAGCCTTCTCAACACTGAGCTCCTTGTGCAGAATGTTATCAAACCAAATAATACCTCTCTCTATGGCCACTTGAAGGGGCTCGTGTACTTGGGTCATTCTACTCAAAATTTTTGTTTAAGTCCATTTTGCTAATTAATTTTAATTTTTTTATTTTTCTCAAAAGTTGGCCTTCCCCTTGTGAATTCAGGATTCTTCAATTATAGAAATCCCTAAATTCCTTTGCAACTACAACACCTCACATCCATAACCGGCCTCTATCACAATCATTAACCAAATAGCTTCCCAAAAATCTTCTTTTCACCATCCTACTAAATTGTTTTATTTTCAAACTTATTGCAAAGTCAATCACTGCGCCATCAATGAATGCCCATCTTAAGAAAACAACGTAATTAACAGTCAGCCTAAAAATCTCCAGTGAATGAACAAAAACAAAGACAAAGACATTTAGCGTGTGATCGCATCAATAGAAAAAGTAATATTTCATCCATATTTTAAAAAAAAGGTAATTAAATTAAACAAAATATAGGTCCATTGGAGAAATTTACCAATGTGGGCTCTTAATCTTGCATCAAAATCAACATTATGGCGACACAACAAATCTCCTCTTAAGAACTCCACCCTTCGCAAACACCAGATCAAGAACGAATAATTCATTAGCCAACAACATTAACAAAAATCAGACCAAATCGACCACCAAGCATTTACCTCTGAAGAACTCCACCCTTCACAAACACCAGATCACAGTCGAGGACCCTTCGCCCTTCGCCCTCACCAACCCTCCGCACTTCGCCTTTAGCCGTCACTCCTCGTCGACCTTCAACAGCATCTTCGAGAGAGATAGCCTGCCATCTGCCCTTTGCCATTAGCCGCTGCTCTTTGTCGCCCTTCAATGGCGTCTGAGAGAGAGAGAGAGAGAGAGAGAGAGAGAGAGAGAGAGAGAGAGAGAGAGAGAGCCCGCCCTCTACCCTTAGGCGTCGCTCTTTGCATCCTTCAACGACATCTTCGAGAGAGATCCCGCCACCTGCCCTTCGCCCTTAGCTGCTGCTCCTTGCAGCCCTTCAACGTCATCATCTTTGCGAGAGATAGATAGAGGAGATTAGAGCCACCCTTTTTGACAGAGTGTGAGATGAGTTTGATGTGAAAGGACGCATAGAGTGGGTTTATACAGAAGGTGATGGCTTTTTGGTGTTGACGCGGATCATCGACTTGGCATTTAATTGGACGGATAGGATTTAAGCTGAGCACATCAGAGAAAGAGAAGGCAAATTTTGGACTTTTGGACTTCCCCTTACACGTTTTCCCCTAACACATTTCCCAAGCACAGATTAAAGAATTTCAAACTTTTAGACTTCCCCTTGCACGTTATCACATCAAAATTTAAGAACTTTTCCTCCAAAATCTTCTCAAAATCTCATCTCAGCCATTCATTCCCTACGATTTAATCTCTGCCATCTTTTATCTTGTCCTAGTCAACCCTAGGATTCAAAAATCACTGTCAAATGTATAATAGATAACTCAGGTTTTAGGACAAGTAGAAAATTTTTGATACAATATACATCAGTACTATGATGAGTGATAGTATTATTATGAGTGATAACATTATATAATATCATATTAAATTAATTTAACATATTATTTATTTAGATGAAAGAGATATAGGGAAACTACTACATGTTGTGTGGATCAGAGGAGGAGGGCGAGCCTTGGGTTCATCGACGACGGAATCAGGATCGTCGGAAGATCGTCGAAGCTCGAGAAGTCATCGGGGCTTCGTTGGGGAATTTCGTCGAACACCGGGTAGGCGACTCAGGAAAGTTGGAAGATGGCTTTCCATAGGGAGGGGACAGGGGTCACACCGGAGGTTACCGAGAAGAGGAGTCGCCGGTCGGAGCTGGGTTGTCGCCGGCCAGAGGTGGGAGGAGGCGGTGGCGGTTGTAGGGTTGAAGGAGGTCGGGGTTAATGGCTGCGAGGTCGTAGGCCTGAAGCGTGGGAAGATGGAGTTGCCATAGGATTTGATCGGTTTGGTAAGAGAGGGGAGGTTTGTTGGCAGCTGTGAAGTGAGGGGTTAGGGTTTTATTCTCTTTTTAATCTATTTGGTATGTGCTAATTGCAAAGGGAATGAATGGAAAGAACAAGGATATAATTGCAATTAATATTAGTGATTCATTCTCATTAAGATAGGTAAAAGTCTCCTAGATTCATATGGAAGGAGATTTGAATTGGTACAAGAATTATGGAGGAAATGATCAGAAGATTTGATTCGATTCATAATAATTAATGGGAGATTAATGGGATTCAATTACTTGCCAAAAGAATAGATTTTTATTTGTTTTAAAAACTTTATTTGGAGATTAATTGTTAAGGATATTAAGGAAATTTTGATTTAGAACAATTATTAAGGAGAGAATAAAGGGATTTAGTGACAGGAAAAACTTCCCATTTAGCTATAGGTTTTATTAGGATTAAATTAGGAATTTATTTGAAAGTTTAAAATTTGAAATGAAAATTTAAACATTTGGATTTTGAAATTTTGAATTTAAAATAAAATTATAATAGATTTATGGTTAGCTAACTTAACGTAAGAATAAAAATCATATTGTCGTAACAAAGTAGTAAAAATAATAGGCATAATATTATAACACTGGACTCCATCGTAGCTACAAACACTGGTCGTTACATCCCACCCACCTTATAAAAATTTCGTCCTCGGAATTTAGTAAAACTAATAGGGAGCTGTAATGACCGCAAGAATCAAATGAGTTTTAAGACAGGCAATGATGGGCAGGATTCAAGGAATGAAATATGGTGACATGGCCGGAATGGTGGGAAGCACCGTGAATCGAAAACAAGGAAAATCGAAAGGTGAATATGACGAGAAAAATGGGTTAGTGAATCAACTGATCATCAACATAGGAATGAAGATGACATCATGATAAAATATGAACTCATTGGGTCAACTAATGACTAGGAACCCTAAGACTAGGATTTTCTAATGAACAAGGCTGGGATAGAGAATTCAAGGAAAGGTGTTCTTAATGATCAAGATTGTATCTTATCTAGCTATTTTAAAGTATTTTGCACGTGCATGACCTGCATGGACCACCACTAAAACCTGTAACACTCCGCTTCCCATTATGCTTGGGAGCGAGGACGCGAGCATGTCCGCATGTGCAAGTAAGGATGAGGTACATTTATTTTTCTTTCCTCCTTGACTTAAACACAGTAAGCGTCTGTGTGAAACCCCGCAGGTTCTTGCTTGCATACTCAAAATAACACAAATAATCATTTATTATTTATTACAACCTCAATTGTCTTAAAAAGGATTACACCAATAAGGAAAGGAAGAGAGGCCTTATGGCCCTTACAACATGGAATACACAAATCATATACCAAGGAAACTATAAGGAGTTGCAGTCTTAGAGTATCATCCTGGAAGAATCCTGCCTCTAGTGGTTCACGCTACTCTGGAACCAGGATCTGCAAAACTGCCCTCAGAACCTGACATACATTGCATTAAAACACAAATATAATGCCCGTCAGTGAGGGTTAGTCATGTAGATTTCCAAACATCAATCTCATTTAATTAATTAAAAAGAATTTAGCTGGGTAATAACATTGTCTACTAACAGGATAAAGGCATATAAGCATAGTATGGTGAAGTGAACATAGCAAAGTGTAATGTACGTAGCAAAGTGAGGTGAACCTGGCAAAGTGTAGTGTACAGAGTAAAGTGCAGTGAGCATGGCAAGTATAGTATATTAGCATGGTAAGAGAGTAGCTAATAATTTACACAATTTATAATAGCAATACCAGAAAGTAAAGAGAGTGACAATCAATGCTTAATCTAGTGACAAGTCCAATGTCCGAGGGCAGAAGAAACTACAATTACACCCAAACCAACGAAAGCTACTAGTGGTTCTGTACTTACCGACCCCATCCAAGCAATGGTCAAATTTACCAGTGGGGTGATATCCAGCATTCCGACCTCTCTACTACAATGGACTACCACAACCAAAAGTATCAGTGTGTATCTGTACAATTCAATGTATGGCACATGGCCAATATTCTGTAAATGCCCCCAAGGGCCCAATATTCCGTATATGCCCCGAGGGCCCAATATCCGTATATGCCCAATATTACATTTTATTGGAGCAGACCACCCCAAAGATGGTGTTGCACAAATAATGGTACAATATGCAAAAAGAGTATTTTTAAAGAAAATTTAGACAAGGTTAACATGAACATTAAGCTATTACCATTAACAATGAGCTATTACCAATATAAAACTCAATTATCATTAACAAACCATCACCATTAATAAACTAACAACAATTTGGTGAACAAGTTAACAACATCATAAATCTCCTGAATATTAAACTAAATCATCATGCAAGTTTATTTTGAGGGTGTTTATTCTCATAGGTTTATTAGAATAAACGTATTCTAATAAGTAACAATTGGGACGTGCAAGGATACGACGATGTCGCTCAACACAAACTGAATGTTATGTTAAAGAATGAACAGTAATGAATATCAATGGTTTTTGTTAATTAACATTAGTATTAACAATTAACATTAATAAATTTATGTAGCAAATTTCTTGCCAATAATCAATTACGAAGTTGACATGCATGTTACTATTAATTATATAGTTAAGGAGAATATGATGACACAAGCCTTCACACAAAAATACATATTATTAATTAGTATAGCTGTAGTCATATTAATAGTAAGTATTATTAATACTAAGCTACCGTATGTTGACCTGAAAACACTGTTGTGCATAGGTTATTATGCCACATGAATAATAAAATTTGTTAATACATAAGTTAACAGGTAATCATGTTATGATTAGTTATACCATGTCACAAATAATCCTAGGCATTCGATGATATTCATTTCTAATAATAGTACTAACATTACTAAATTTAAATGATTACTTTATGGGTATTAGCTTGAAATGTTTATAAGATTGTTGAAACCTTGTATGACATTGAATAACATTGGCACATGAGAGTGGAATAACGGGGTAAAAAATTTTGAAAACAAAAGAATAATAATTGCAAGTTCTCTTATGCAACATAATAACTCAGGTTTTAGGACAAGTAGCAAATTTTTGATACAATATACGTCGGTACTATGATGAGTAAAAGTATTATTATGAGTGATAACATTATATAATATCAGATTCAATTAATCTAACATATTATTTATTTAGATGAAAGAGATGTAGGGAACCTACTACATGTTGTGTGGATCAGAGGAGGAGGGCGAGTGTTGGGTTCACCGGCGACGGATCGGGATCGTCGAAAGATTGCCAGAGATCGGGGCTTCGTTGGGGCATTTCGTCAAACACCGGGTAGGCGACTCATGAAAGTTGGAAGATGGCTCGCCATGGGGAGGGGACATGGGATCTCACCGGAGGTTGCCGGAGAAGAGGAGTCGTCGGCAGGAGCTGGGTTGTCGCCGGCCAGAGGAGGGAGGAGGCGGTGGCGGTTGTAGGGTTGAAGGAGGTCGGGGTTGATGGCTGCGAGGTCGGAGGCCTGGAGCTTGGGAAGATGGAGTTGATGTAGGATTTGATGGGTTTGGTAAGAGAGGGGGTAAAGGTTTGTTGGCAGCTGTGAAGTGAGGGGTTAGGGTTTTATTCTCTTTTTAATCTATATGGTAGGTGCTAATTGCTAAGGAAATGAAAGGAAAGAACAAGGATATAATTGCAATTAATATTAGTGATTCATTCTTATTAAGATAGGTAAAAGTCTCCTAGTTCCATATGGAAGAAGATTTGAATTGGTACAAGAATCATGGAGGAAATGATGGGAAGATTTGATTCAATTTCATAATAATCCAGGGGTGATTAATGGGATTCAATTACTTGCCAAAAGAATAGATTTTAATTTGTTTTAAAAACTTTATTAGGAGATTAATATTTAAGGATATTAAGGAAAGTTTGAATTAGAACAATTATTAAGGAGAGAATAAAGTGATTTAGTGATAGGGAAAACTTCCCATTTAGCTATAGGTTTTATTAAGATTAAATTAGGAATTTATTTGAAAGTCTAAAATTTGAAATGAAAATTTAAACATTTGGATTTTGAAAGTTTGAATTTAAAAGAAAATTATAGTAGATTTATGGTTAGCTAACATAACATACGAATAAAAATCATATTGTCGTAACAAAGTAATAACAATAATAGGCATAACAAGATAACACAAAACTCCATCGTAGCTACACACACTGGCCGTTACAACGACTCTCCTAATCGAGCACTAGCCATAAGTCAAAGGGACCACTCCTTCGCCATTGAACGACTCTCCTAAGCGAGCGTCAGCAGTAAGTCGAAAGGGACACCCCTTCATCACCGAACGACTCTCCTAAGCGAGCATCAGCCGTAAGTCGAAGGGGCCACCCCTTCGCCGCTGAACGACTCTCCTAAGCAAGCATCAGCCGTAAGTCAAAGGGTCGCCCCTTTGCCAATGAACGACTCTCCTAATCGAGTGGCAGCCGTAAGTCGAAAGGGCCACCCATTCGCCACTGAACGACTCTCCTAAACGAGTGGCAGCCGTAAGTCGAAAGGGCCATCCCTTCCCCGCTGAACGACTTACCTAAACGAGCGTCTGCCGTAAGTCGAAAGCGCCACCCTTTGTCACTAAACAACCCTCCTAAATGAGCGCCAGCCGTAAGTCGAAGGGACCACCCATTCGCCACTAAACGACTGTTACGCCCTGCTTCCCATTATGCTTGAGAGCGAGGATGAGAGCATGTCCGCATGTGCAAGTAAGGAGGAGGTACTTTTGTTTTTCTTTCCTCCTTGACTTAAACACAATAAGCGTCTGTGTAAAACCCTGCAGGTTCTTGCTTGCATACTCAAAACAACACAGAAAATCATTTATTATTTATTACAACCTCAATCGTCTCAAAAAGGGTTACACTAATAAGGAAAGGAAGAGAGGCCTTATGCCCCTTATAACATAGAATGCACAAATCATATACAAAAGAAAGTATAAGGAGATGCAGTCTGAGAGTATCCTCTGGAAGAATCCTGCCTCTAGTGGTTCACGCTACTCTGGAACTAGGATCTGCAAAAATGCCCTCAGAACCTGACAGACATTGCATTAAATCACAAATACAATGCCCGTCAGTAAGGGTTACTTATGTAGATTCCCAAGAATCAATCTCATTTAATTAATTAAAAAGAATTTCGCATGGTAATAACATTGTCTACTAACATGATAAAGGCATATGAGCATAGTATGGTGAAGTGACATAGCAAAGTGTAATGTACGTAGCAAAGTGAGGTGAACCTGGCAAAGTGTAGTGTACAGAGTAAAGTGCAGTAAGCATGGCAAAGATATGTTTGAGCATAGTAAAAGCGTAGCTAACAGTTTACACAATTTATGGTAGCAATAACGGAAAGTAAAGAGAGTGCCAATCAATACTTAATCTAGTGTCAAGTCCAATGTCCAGGACGGAAGAAACTACAATTACACCCAAACCAATGGAAGCTACCCGTGGTTCTGTACTTACCGAAAAAATACGTAAAAATGTCCGTTGGAACCGAAAGATCGATCTTCAACTGAAAAATAAGAGAAGACAACATTAGGATATAAAAATCCTATCATTTAATAAAAAGATCCATAACTTTCCGAAAATGTAGAAAATTGCCCGGATCTCAGAAAAATCAGCAAAAATATTCGTTGAAACCGGGAGATTGTCATCTTCAACTGAGAAAATAAGAGAAGAAAAAATTCGTCATAAAATCATATCATTTAATAAAAAGATCCCTAACTTTCCAAAAATATAGAAAAATAGCCCCGAGTTCAGAAAAATCAACAAAATTTCCGTTGGAACCGGAAGATCGCCATCTTCACTGAATATTAAGAGAAAACAAAATTAGGTTATAAAAATCATATCATTTAATATAAAGATTCATATCAAACAGAAAATGTATAAAATAGCTCGAACCTTAGAAAAATCCGAAAATGCCCATTTTCACCTGGAGATCACCAATTTCAACTGGAAAATAAAAGAAAATAAAATTAGGCTAAAATCAAATCATTAAATAAAAAGATACATATCTGCCATAAAATGTAGAAAATAGCACCGAGCTTAGAAAAATCCGCCCAAATGTCCTTGGAACCGGGAGATCGCAATATTCAATTGAAAAAAGAGAAGAAAAAATTAGGCTAAAAATCATATCATTTAATAAAAAGATTCATATCTTCCAGAAAATGTAGAAAAAAGCCCAAAGCTAAGAAAAATCTACAAAAGTGTCCGTTGGGACCGGGAGATCGTCATATTCAACTAGAAAATATGAGAAGACAAAATTAGGCTACAAAAATATAATAATATAATAAAGAGATCCATATCTTTAATAAAATGTAGAAAATATCTTGGAGCTCAAAAAATTTGCTAAAGTGTTCGTTGGAACAGGAGATCGTCATCTTCAACTGAAAAATAAGAGAAGAAAAAATTAGGATATAAAAATCATGCATTTAATATAAAGATTATTATCTTTCAGAAAGTGTACAAAATAACATTGAGCTCAGAAAAATCCACAAAAATTTCTGTTGGAACCAGGAGATTGCCATCTTCAACTGAAATATACGAGAACACAAAATTAGGCCAAAATATCATATCATTTAATAAAATGATACCTATCTTCTAAAAAAGTGAAAATAGCCTGGAGCTCAGAAAAATCCACAAAAATGTCCGTTTGAACCGAGAGATCGCCATCAACTGGAATATTAGAGAAGATAACATTAGGCCAAAAAATCATATAGTTTAATAAAAAGATCGCCATCTTCAACTGGAAAATAAGAGAAGAAAATTTTAGGCAATAAAAATCTTATCAATTAATAAAACGATACATACGTTTTATAAAATGTTGAAAATAGTACCAAGCTCAGGAAATGATTTATAAAACTCTTATCAGTTGAAGATGGCAATATTCTGGTTACAACAAACATTTTTATTAATGAAGGTGATGATTTCCCGGTGTCAAATTTTGTCTTTTCTTATATTTCAGTTGAAGATGGCGATTTCTCGTTTCAACAGATATTTTTTGGTGTAATTTTGTCTTCTCTGATATCTTTTAATAAATCAATCCGTATCATCCAGAAAATGTGAAAAATAGCTCGGAGATAAGGAAAATCTGTAAAAATGTCCGTTGGATTCAGGAGATCGCCATCTTCACCCGAAATATAAGGGAAGACAAAAATCATATCATTTAATAAAAAGATCGCCATCATCAACTGGAAAATAAGAGAAGACAAAATTAGGCAACAAAAATCATATCAATTAATATAAAGATCCTTATCTTTCAGAAAATATAGAAAATAGTCCCGAGCTCAGAAAAATACGCAAAAATTTCTGTTGGAAACAGGAGATCGCCATCTTCAACTGAAAAATAAGAGAAGACTAAATTAGGGCATAAAATCATATCATTTAATAAATGATCCATATCTTTAATAAACTGTAGAAAATAGTTCCGAGTTTAGAAAAATCCTCAAAAATGGCCGTTGGAACCGGGAGATCGACATCTTCAACTGAAATATCAGAGAAGACAAAATTAGATCAATTAATATAAAGATTCATATCTTACAGAAAATTAAGAAAATATCACGGAGCTTAGAAAAATGTGCAAAAATATCTGTTGGAACCGGGCGTGAAGACAAAATTAGGCCAAAAAATCATATCATTTAATTAAAATATGTATAACTTCTCGAAATTGTAGTAAAACAGCACCGAGCTCAGAAAAAGCAGAAAAATATCTGTTGGAACCGGGAAATCGCCATCTTCAACTAAAAAAAGAGAAGACAAAATTAAGCTATAAAAATCATATCATTTAATATAATAATCCATCTTCCAAAAAATTTAGAAAATAACACAAAGCTCAGAAAATCTGCACAAATGTCCGTTGGAAATGGAATATCGCCATCTTCAACGGAAAAAAAAGAGAAGACAAAATTAGGCCTAAAAATCATATCATTTAATAAAAAGATCCATAACTTTCTGAAAATGAAAAATAGTCCCAAGCTCAGAAATATCCGCAAAAATGCACGTTGTAACTGGGAGATCACCATCTACAAGTGAAAAATAAGAGAAGACAAAATTAGGCTACAAAAATCATATCATTTAATAAAAAGAGTTGTATCTTCAATAAAATATAGAAAATAGCCTTGAGCTCAGAAAAATCCGTAAAATTGTCCATTAGAACCAAGAGATCGCCATCTTCAGCTGAAAAATAAGAGAAGACAAAATTAGGCTATAAAAATCATATCGTTTAACCTAAAGATACATATCTTACAGAAAATATAGAAAATAGCCTGAAGCTCATAAAAATCCTCGATAATGTCTGTTGGAACCGGGAGATCGCCATCTTCATCTAAAATATAAGAAGATAAAATTAGGCCAAAAATCAAATTATTTAATAAATGATCCATATCTTTCAGAAAATGTTGAAAATAGCCTCTATGTCAACAAAAATCCTCAAAAATCTTCGTTGGAACCGTGAGAATGCCATATTTACCTGAAAAATAAGACATGACAACATTAGGCCAAAAAATCATATCATTTAATAAAATGATCAATATCTTCTATAAAATGAAGAAAAATAGCCCCAAGCTAACAAAAATCAATGTCCGTTGGAACCTGTAGATCGCAATATTCAATTGAAAAAATAAGAGAAAAAACTTAGGATATAAAAATCATATCATTTAATAAAAAAATTCTTATCTTCTATAAAATGTAGAAAATAGCACCGAGCTGCGAAAAATCCGCAAAAATTTCTGTTGGAACCGAAAGATCGTCATCTTCAACTAAAAAACAAAATTAATCCAAAAATCATATCATTTAATAAAATATCCATATCTTCAAGGAAATTTAGAAAATAGCCCCGAGCTCAGAATAATTTGCAGAAATGTCCGTAGGAATGGGATATCGCCATCTTCAACCGAAAGATAGGAGAAGACAAATTTAGGCCAAAAAATCATATCATTTAATAAAAAATCCATAACTTCCTGAAAATGTAGAAAAATAGTTGTTAGCGCAGAAAAATTCGCAAAAATGTCAGTTGGAACCGGGAGATCGCCATCTTCAACTAAAAAAAATAAGAGAAGACAAAATTAGGTTAAAAATCATATTAATTAATAAAAAGATTCTGTTTTGGGGTGTTTTCTCACCACAAATTGATAGTCTGGAGGTCAAGATGTTGTCGATGTCACATGAGACGGAGACGACCTTCGGGGTCGATCGACGACACGTTCACTTGAGCAGGAAGGCATGTATCCGTGCTTCACTGCACCGAGGGGTAGCCTCGGTGGGACGATGACCTTCGGGATCGGTCGAACGAATGGGATCTGGCATGAGGGTGTTTGGATCTGAGCGATGGGTCGCCGAAGGGAAGCTTCGGCGGTGGTGACGTCTCATTCGATCTGCAAGATGAAGAACTCGTCAAAGAGGTTAGACCTTGGTTCCGACCATTTTCCCTCTGATGCCAAAGTCAGATCTAGTCTGGATGATGCTAGGTGGGATCGAGCTTGGCTCATGGAGAGACCAAGCACCGATCCTCAAGCTGAGCTATGGAGAAGAAATATGTAAGGTGGAAGATGGTGTGGAGAAGTCGTATTGTCATACCTCCATTGTGGATCTTGGAGATCCTCTCCCCATGAGATGATGCATCTTTTCCCTTCATATAGGTGAGTCCTTGCTCTGTTGTAATGGGCCATGATGAGATCTTATGGCTGTCATACATGGAGACGTGCAAATGGGGAAATGTTTGACCCCCTACTAATTGCGTCCGTTTGATGAGGGGATGAATGCCATTAAGGTGGGCCATGATTGGCGAGTGATGGCCATAAATGTGGATGCCATAATTGGCAAGTGATGGCCATGAAGGTGGCTGCCATAATTGGCAAATGCTCACCTCGATTTGGGGAGCGATTTCCTCCACTACGGAAACTGGGCAGTCTTTTGGGCTTTCGTCTTGGGTGGAGAAACGCAGCCCACCTGTGGGCCAAAGCCCAAGGCCATAGCAGGTTGGTTGAATAGTCGTGGTTGACTGGGCTCCTCTGGACCCGGTCAAAATTGTTGTAACAATTGCCCACATCTTTCGAGCTCTACTGTTGTTGAGGTTGAGGTCGGAAGATGTAGTATAAGGGAGGAGAAGTGGCTCCTTTTGTAAAATTGGCCCGACTTGCGGAGTCGGCAAGTGACAATAACTTATTGGTCCGGGATTCGTTCGGTTGCGAGGGGAGTTGCCCCTCAACTTACGGCGGACGAAGGAGTGGGTTGGCCAGCTGGGGGAGTTGCCCCAAGCCTTGCGACCGATCTTGTTCGTTCGGAGGCAAGGGGAGTTGTCCCTCGACTTACGGTCGATGAAGGAGTGGGTCGGCCAGCTGGAGGAGTTGCTCCCAGCCTTACGATCGATCTTGTTCGTTCGGTGGTAAGGGGAGTTACCCCTCGACTTACAGCCAACGAAGGAGTGGGTCGGCCAGTTGGGGGAGTTACTACCAGCCTTACAACCGATCTTGTTCGTTCGGTGGCAGGGCAGTTGCCCCTCGACTTACGGTCGATGAAGGAGTGATCAGCCTACTGGGGGAGTTGCCCTCAGCTTTACGGTCGATCTATTCGTTCGGTGGCGAGGGGAGTGGCCCCTCGACTTACGACCGACGTAGGAGTGATCGGCCTGCTGGAGGAGTTGCCCTCAGCCTTACAGTCGATCTGTTCGTTTGGTGGCGAGGGGAGTGGCCCCTCGAATTACGACCGACGAAGGGGTGATCGGCCTACTGGGAGAGTTACCCCCAGCCTTACCGTCGTTTTGTTCGTTCGGTGGTGAGGGGAGTGGCCCCTTGACTTACGGCCGACGAAGGGGTGATCGGTCTGCTGGGGGACTTGTCCCAAACCTCATGGTCGAGCTGTTCGTTCGGTGGTAAGGGGTGGCCCCTTGACTTACGACCGACGAAGGGGTGATCGGCCTGCTGGGGGACTTGCCCCCAGCCTTACGGTCGATCTGTTCGTTCAGTGGCAATGGTGGTGGCCCCTTGACTTACGGTCAACGAAGGGACGATCGGCCATCTAGGGGACTTGCCCCAGCCTTATGGTTGATCTGTTCGTTCGGTGGCAAGGGGAGTTGCCCCTCGACTTACAACCGACGAAGGGGTGATCGACCTGCTAGGGGACTTGCCCCTAGCCTTACGGTCGATCTGTTCGTTCGGTGGCAAGGGGAGTTGTCCCTCGACTTACGGCTGACGAAGGGTGATCGGCCTGCTGGGGTGTTGTCCCCAGCCTTACGGTCGATCTGTTCGTTTGGTGTCGAGGGGAGTGGCCCCTCGACTTACGGCCTACGAAGGAGTGATCGGCCTAATAGGGGAGTTGCCCCCAGCCTTACGGTCGATCTGTTCGTTCGGTGGCAAGGGAGTTGCCCCTCGACTTACGGCCGACGAAGGGGTGATCGGCCTGCTGGGGGAGTTACCCCCAGCCTTACGGTCGATCTGTTCATTCGGTGGCGAGGGGAGTGGGCCATCGACTGACGGCCGACGAATGTGTGATCGGCCTGCTGGAGGAGTTTCCCCAGCCTTACGGTCGATCTATTCCTTCGGTGGTGAGGGGAATGGCCCCTCGACTTACAGCCGATAAAGGGGGTGATCGACCTGCTAGGGGAGTTTTCACTAGCCTTACGGTCGATCTGTTCGTTTGGTGGTAAGGGGAGTGGCCCCTCGACTTACGACCGACAAAGGAGTGGGTCCTCTGCCAACTGGGGGAGTGGCCTCCCAGCCTTACAACCGACCCCAGCTCTTGTCTGAATCCTAGTTTTAGTTCGAGCTCCAGTCTGGTTGGTGAAGGTTCTGCGTCATCGCCTGAGTTTCTGTACTGTCGGAGAGCTTAGACGGTGGAGGTAGTACTGGTCCTCCCGTGTACGTTATCATTGCCCCCTCAGTGGCTCAGGATTATCCTGAAAGGTGGAAAACTCGAGTCGTTGGAAATTTCATCGTGTTGAAGCAAGTCGACGGGCTAAGACTGAGGTTGGTCTGCAAGCTCGGTTAGTTGGACAGGGGCAAGAAATGCCATCGACAGCTCGGCATGGTCGGCCTCCCCCTGTATGGGTCGGCCTGGTCCGTTTGGCCTCCTCCTGGATGAGGAAAGTGGAAAGGCGCCAGATCGAACGATCTTTCGCCGCTATAAGCGGAATTTGAGGAGACTCCAGTTGGGAAGATCGGTAGGTTCGAATAGATGCGAGGTAGTATGGTTGGCCCTGAGTGGAGACAGAGCCCATCGACCCCATTAGTGTTGTAGCTGTCCCGAGTCATGGGATTCGTCGAGGGTCTCATGCGTATCCTGGGTATATATGCTAAAATGACCTCAATGGGCATGGCTTCAGTGGGTAGAGGGGGCCAAGCTCTGCGGCTCTACTCGAAAAAGGCGGGTCAAGCTCCCAGAGTCTGCTCAGGGGTGGAAGCTCCGTTGTGGGGAACCCAGCAGTCATCCAAAATTAGAGAACTCGACAGAGGCAAAGGGGTGGCCCCTCGACTTACGGCCGACGAAGGGGTGATTTTCCTGCGGGGGGAGTTGCCCCTAGCCTTACGGTCGATATGTTTGTTCGGTGGCGGGGGAGTGGCCCCTCGACTTACGGCCGACGAAGGAGTGGGTCGGCCTGCCGGGGGAGTTGCCCCCAGCCCTACGACCTCCAGCTCTTGCCTGGGTCGGCCTCGGCCTGAATTGGTCGGCCTCCTCCCGGGTCGGCCTCTTCCTGGACTGGTCGGCATCCTTCGGGGTCGGCCTCGGCCTGGACTAGTCGGCCTCCTCTAGGGTTGACCTCGTATGGTCGACCTCCTCTGGGATGGGTCGACCTCGAGGCTCGGATGCTTGGCTCGGAGGCTCGACATGGATGCTCAGAGGCTCTACACGGAGGCTTGGATGCTCGACGAGGATGCCCAAATGCTCGGTAAGGATATCTGGAGGCTCGACATGGAGGCTCGGGTGCTCGGCACTGAGACTCGGTTGTTTGGGTAGGGTCATGGAGACCATCGATCAAATGGTGCCTGCCCAAACAGACAGCTCTTGGAAATTCCCAAGCTCTGAAGGTATATTTCCACTCAAGCTGTTTCTGGAAACATCCAAAGCTCAAAGCTTCGTTAGCTTACCAAGCTCAGATGGGATCACATTATCCAACATATTTGAAAATAGCAGTAAAGTTTGAATCTTGCTAAAGTTTTGAGAAAGACCAAGGTACTCCAAGCTTTCTCACCCAGCTCCAATTTCATTTGAGATTGACCCAGTAAATTGATTAGAAGAGAGGCATAGGGTTTCAAATGGCCATATGCATTGGTGGTGAAGGGCCTGAGCCCCTACGACATAGCAATCAGATAGAGGGGAGGGCCTCAAGTTTAAGAGACGAGGCGGTGACCTATTTGTTTGACAGTATTTTGAGTCCGGAGGTACTCAGCATCGAGGGGAACAACGATGCAAACGAGCGATGGATCATAGATGGTGGAGTTGGGCTGCAATTTTTCGTCAATCTGGTCGCCTCTGCCACCAGGAACGACAGCGACCCCTACCCCTCTGACGGCATTTCTGGTTCTTGACATCAAAGAGACCGGTAGGGGGAGCAAAGGCAGAGAGGAACAATGAGGTTATGGTTCCCTCGATCCCTATCAGATTGAGGGGCATCAAGAAGTGTGCAGATAGTCAATCAATTGGCGGTTGTATCCCAATCTCCTAAAGGGGCAAAGCCCTTTGATCTGCCCAAAGAGAATAGGATCGGCGGCAGCAGCTATCATCCCTACGGGGGCCCTTTGCTTCGCCCAATGAGCGATAGGACAAAGCCATAGGCCGAGCAGGGATCCTTCTGATTTATGAATCGGGCTGGATCTTGAGGTGACGAAGATGAAGAAGAGCTCTAATAACAATGATCCATTCTGATCTATGATCTCTTCGAAGAGTGATGCCCATGGGGACGATTTGCTTGTTTTCGAACCTTCTGGCCGCCAAGCTCAGATCATCTTGTTGAAGGCATCAGAGAAAATGGCAGATGCCAAGAAGAGATTTATTGACCGTTGGCTTGAGGCGGAGAACAGAGGGTTGAAGGATCGAGGTGATCGACGTTCCTCTTGTCGAAGCTGAGTGCGTAGCTCGGTGAATTGCACCTGAGGTCGGTGGATTGTCCCCTTTGGTGGCGGCATCCGCCCATTCATAAGATCAGCGACCGGCACTCCACGATTTCTGGGAGCCCGTGAGCCTTCGATCGGATCCAGGTCGACGAGGATCAGATAGGAGAGGGGGGTTCACCCTCGGTGATGGAGGAGCGAAAGCGGCCACATCACGACTGCCATTGTCGCTC
This sequence comes from Scilla litardierei, assembly GCA_030789695.1. NCBI lineage: Eukaryota > Viridiplantae > Streptophyta > Magnoliopsida > Asparagales > Asparagaceae > Scilla > Scilla litardierei. The sequence continues at coordinate 39,642 of JAULAV010009604.1, forward strand.
CCAGGGGTAAAACCTATATCGCGTCGGCACATGCACCCATCATCAAAGGAGAGGCAGGCGCCAAGCGCGAGGAGCCATTTGTTGGCACCACCGGGGTGGAACGTTTTGCTGTACTGGGGAAGGAGCCCTGATGTCTTATCGTCCTCGAGCTCAGAGAGATCAGACGGTGCACTTAAAGGGCCCCTCACCAATCTGGGGAGATTCATGTAGAATCACTCTGCTGGGCTTGGAGTTCGCCGCCCCGCGGCCTTTTAAGCCTTTGATTAGATTAGCCGAACACATCATTGTCGATGTGGTTGACGACATGGGTGTTGACTCGTTCCCACAGACTGTGCCAGATGTTTCGGGGTGTTTTCTCACCACAGATTGATAGCTGGAGGTCAGGATGTTGTCGCTGTCACATGAGACGGAGACGACCTTCGGGTCAATTGGCGACACGTTCACTTGAGCAGGAAGGCACGGATCTGTGCTTCCCTGCACCGAGGGGAAGCCTCGGCAAGACGATGACCTCCAGGATCGTTCGGACGAACGGGCTCTGGCACGAGGGCGTTCGGATCCGAGCGATGTGTCGCCGAAGGGAAGCTTCGACGGTGGTGACGTCTCCTTCGATCTGCAAGATGAAAAACTCGTCAGGGCAGTCGGACCTTTGTTCCGACCAATTCTCCTCTGATGCCAAAGTCAGATCTAGTCTGGAGGATGCTAGACGGGATCGAGCTTGGCTCACGGAGAGACCAAGCATCGATTCTCGAGCCAAGCTATGGAGGAGAAATACGAAAGGTGGAAGGTGTGGAGAAGTTGTATTATCATACATCCGTTGTGGATCTTGGAGATCCGCCCCCCACGAGATGATGTCTCTCTTCCCTTCATATATGCGAGTCCTTGCTCTGTTGTAATGGGCCATGATGATACCTTATGTCATTCATGGGGACGTGCAAATGGGGAAATGTTTGACCCCCACTAATTGCGTCCGTTTGATAAGGGGATGAATGCCATCAAGGTGGGCCATGATTGGAGAGTGATGGCCATGAAGGTGGATGCCATAATTGGCGAGTGATGGTCATGAACGTTGCTGCCATAATTGGCGAGTGCTCCCTCAATTTAGGGAGCGATTTCCTCCACTACGAAAAGTGGGCAGTCTTTTAGGCCTTTGTCTTGGATGGAGAAACGTGGCTCGCCCGTGGGCCAAAGCCCAAGGCCGTAGCAATTTGGTTAACTAGTCGTGGTTGACTGGGCTACTCTGGGCCCGGTCAAAATGGTTGTAACAGATTCATATCTTCAATAAAATATAGAAAATAGGGCTGAGAAAAGAAAAATCCCGAAAAATATCCGTTGGAACAGTGAGATCGCCATCTTCAAGTAAAAATAGGGGAAGATAAAATTAGGCCAAAAATTATATCATTTAATAAAATGATCCATATCTTCTAGAAAATGCAAAAACTTGCCACGAGCTCAGAAAAATCCGCGAAAAAGTCCATTGGAACAGAGAGATCACTATCTTCAATCAAAAAAATAAGAGAAGACAAAATTTGGCAAAAAATCTTATCATTTAATTAAAAGATGCATGTCTTTTAGAAAATACAGAAAATAGCTCTGTGCTAAGTAAAATCCGTAAAAATATCTGTTTTAAGCGGGAGATTCCCATATTCAAGTAAAAAATAAGAGACGACAAGATTATATTATTAAAATTTTATCTTTAATTTAAAGAGACATATCTTGCAAAAAATTTAAAAATTGCTAGTAGCTCAGAAAAAACTGCAAAAATGACAGTTGGAACTGGGAGATCGTCATCTTATTCTGATAAATAAGAAAAGTCAAAATTAGGCTTAAAATAAAATTATATAACAAAAAGATACATATCTTCCAGAAAACGTAGAAAATAACCAATAGGTCAAAAATCCACAAAAATATCTGTTGGAACCGAGAGAACACCATCTTCAACTTAAAAAATAAGAGAAGACAAAATTGGGCCAAAAAATCATATCATTTAATAAAATATGTCATACCATAAACAGCAGAAAAATTGCCCCGAACTTAGAAAATCTGCAAAAAATGTCAGTTGGAACCCGGAGATAGCCATCTTCATCTGAAAAAATATGAGACGAAAAAATTAGGCCAAAAAATCATAATTTTTTATTTAAAATATCCATAACTTCTAGAAAATATAGAAAATAGCATCTAGTTCAAAAGATCTGCTAAAATGTCAGTTGGAACCGGTAGAAAGCCATCTTAAACTGAAAAATAAGAGAAGGCAAAATTGGGCAAAAACATGTCATTTAATAAAACGATCCATATCTTCCATAAAATGTAGAAAAATAGCCCCAGTGTAGGAAAAATCAGTAAAAATGTCCGTTGGAATTGGTAGATCGACATATTCAACTAAAAAAAGAGAAGACTAACAAAGGATATAAAAATTATATCATTTAATAAAAGGTGCATATCTTACATAAAATGTAGAAAATAGCACTGAGCTGCGAAAAATCCACAAAAATGTCTGTTGGAACCGGAATATCGCCATCTTCAACTGAAAAATAAGAGAAGACAAAATTAGGCCAAAAATCATATCATTTAATAACAAGATGCATATCTTCCAAAAAATTTAGAAAATAGTCTCGAGTTCAGAATTATCTGCAAAAAATGTCCGTTGAAACCGGGAGATCGCCATCTTCAACTGAAAAAAGAGAAGACAAAATTAGACCAAAAAAATCATATTATATCATAATAATACATATCTTATAGAAAATATAGAAAAAAAGTCCCAAGCTATGATAAGTCTACAAAAATGTCCGTTGGAACTGGTAGATCTTTTCCTTAACTTGAAAAAATAAGAGAAGAAAAATGTAGGCTATAAAAATCATCTCATTTAATAAAAAGATACATATCTTCCATAAAATATAGAAAATCACACCGAGCTCAGAAAAATCCCTAAAAATATCAGTTGGAACTAGGAGATCGACATATTCAACTGAAGCAAAATAAGGCAAAATAAGAGAAAGCAAAATTAGGCCAAAAATCAAATAATTTGATTAAAGATCCATACCTTCCAAAAAATTTAGAAAATAGCCCCAAGGTCAGAATAATAATCAAAAAATGTCCGTTGAAACAGGTAGATCGGTATATTCAACTAGAAATAAGAGAAGAGACACAAAAGATATAAGAATTATATCATTTAATAAAATAATCCATAACTTTCCGAAAATATAGAAAAATAGAACCGAATTAAGAAAAATCCACAAAAATGTCCGTTGAAACCGGGAGATTGCCATCTTCAACAAAAAAATAAGAGAAGACAAAATTAGGCTACAAAATCATTTCATTTAATATAAAGATCCACATCTTATAGAAAAAGTAGAAAGTAGCATGGAGCTCAAAAAAAATCCGCACAAATGTAAATTGGAACCGGATGATCGCCATCTTCAATTGTAAAAATGAGAAGACAAAATTGGTCCAAAAAATCATATCTTTTAATAAAAATATACATATCTTCCAGAAAAGGAAGAAAAATAGTCACAATATAAGAAAAATTCGTAAAATTTTCTGTTGAAACAGGTCGATCGCCATTTTCAATTGAAAAATAAAAGAAGCCAAATGTAGGCTATAAAAATCATATCTTTTAATAAAAAGATTCTCTTCTTTCATAAAATACAGAAATAACACCGAGCTCATAAAAATTCGCAAAAATGTCCGTTGGAACTGGGAGATCGCCATCTTCAACTAAAAATAAGTGAAGACAAAATTAGGCAAACATCACAACATTTAATAAAAAGGTCTATATCTTCCATAAATTGTACAAAATAGCATTGAGCTCAAAAAATCCGCAAAAATATTCATTGGAGCCGGGAGATCGACATCTTCAACTGAAAAATACGAGAAGACAAAAATTAGGCTTTAAAAATCATGTCATTTAATATAAAGATTCATTTGTTACAGAAAATGTAGAAAATATCCCGAAGCTCAGAAAATCCACAAAAATGTTCGTTGGAACCGGCAGATCGTCATTGTCATCTAAAAAATAGAGAAGACAAATTAGGCCAAAAAAGCATATCATTTCATAAAAAAGATAGATATCTTCTAGAAAATGTAGAAAATATCCATTGGAACCTGTAGATCGCCATCTTCAACTAAAAATTAAGAGAAGACAAACATAAGCTTAAAAATCATATCACTTATAAAAAGGTAGGAAATAGCACTGAGCTAGTAAAAATATGCGAAAATGTCCGTTGGAACAGGGAGATCACCATCTTCAACTGAAAAATAAAAGAATACAAAATTAGGCCAAAAATCATATCATTTGAAAAAAAGATCCATATCTTCCAGAAAGAAAATAATCCTAAGGTCAGAATAATACGCAAAATGTCCATTAGAAACGGGAGATCGCTATCTTTAACTTAAAAATAAAAGAAGCCAAAATTAGGCCAAAAATCATATTATTTAATAAAAAGATCCAAACTTATCGAAAATGTAGAAAAATAGCCCCGAGCTCAGAAAATCCACAAAAATGTCACTTGGAACCAGGAGATTGCCATCTTCAACTGAAAAATAAGAGCTGACAAAATTTGGTAATAAAAATCATATCATTTAATATAAAGATTCATATTATACAACAAATATAGAAAATATCCCGTAGCTCAAAATAAATCTGCACAAATGTCCATTGGAATTGGGAGATCGCCATCTTCGTAGTAAATAAGAAGAAGACAAAATTACGCCAAAAAATCATATCATTTCATAAAAAGATACATATCTTCAAGAAAATGTAGAAAAATAGTCTCAAGCTAAGAAAAATATGCAAAAATGTCTGTTGGAATCGGGAGATCGACATATTCAACTGAAAAAGTAAGAGAAGACAAATGTAGGCTATAATTATCATATTATTTAAAAAAAGGTTCTATATCTTCTATAAAATATAGGAAATATCACTGAGCTCAAAAAACGCAAAAAATATCCGCTGGAACCGGAAGATCGCCATCTTCAACTGAAAATAAGAGAAGACAAACTTAGGCTTAAAAATCATATCATTTAATATAAAGATACATAACTTTTCGGAAATGTAGAAAATAGCACTGAGCTTAGAAAAATCAGCAAAAAATGTTCGTTAGAACTGGGAGATCGCCATCTTCAACTGAAAAAATAAGAGAAGAAAAATTAAGTCAAAAATCCAATCATTTAATAAAAGGATCCATAAATTTCCGAAGTGTAGAAAAATAACCCAGAGCTCAGAAAAATCGACAAAAATGTCCTTTAGAACAGGGGGATCGACATCTTCAACTGAATAATAAGAGAAGACAGAATTAGAGAGTAAAATCAAATCATTTAATATAAACATTCATATCATACAGAAAATGCAGAAAATGGCCCGGAGTTCAAAAACCCCGAAAAATGTCTGTTGGAACTGGGAGTTTTCCATCATCAGCTAGAAAATAAGAGAAGACACAATTATGCCAAAAATCATATCATTTAATAAAAAATACATACCTTCCTTAAAATGTAGAAAATATCATCGAGCTCAGAAAAATACGCACAAATGTCCGTTGGAACCATAAGATCTCCATCTTCAACTAAAACAATATGAGAAGACAAAAATAGGCTATAAAAATCTTGCATTTAATAAAGATATCCATATATTTAATAAAATGTAGAAAATAGCCTGGAGCTCAGAAAAATCCACAAAAATGTCTATTGGAACTGGGAGATCACCATCTTCAACAGAAAAATAAGAGAAAAGAAAATAAAGCCAAAAAATCATATTATTTAATAAAAATGATTCATATCAAAAAAATCCGCTAAAAATTATGTCGGAACCAGAAGATCGTCATCGTCAACTGAAAAATAAGTGAAGATAAAATTAGGCAATAAAAATTATATCATTTAATATAAAGATTCATGTCTTATAGAAAATGTAGAAACTTGCACTGAGCGTAGAAATTTTCGCAAAAAGGTCTGTTGGAATCAAAAGATCTCCATATTCAACGAAAAAATATAAGTAGGCACGGGGAGATCGCCATCTTCTACTGAAAAATAAGAGAAGGCAAAATTAGGCCAAAATCAAATCATTTAATATAAAGACCCATATCTTCCAGAAAATTTAGAAAATAGCCAGAGGTCAGAATAATCCGCAAAAAATGTCCGTTGGAACCGAGAGATCGCCATCTTCAGCTGAAAAATAAGAGAATACAAAATTTGGCCAAAAAATCATATCATTTAAAAAAGATCTGTATCTTACAGAAAATGTAGAAAAAATAGTCCCAAGCAAAGAAAAGTCCACAAAAATGTCCGTTGGAACCGATAGATCGCCACCTTCACCTGAAAAAATAAGAGAAGAAAAATGCTATAAATTTCATCTCATTTAATAAAAAGATACATATACTCCTTAAAATGTTGAAAATAGCACCGAGCTTAAAAAATCCGCAAAAATGTCAGTTAAACCCGGGAAATCACCATCTTCAACTAAAAAAGAGAAGGCAAAATTAGGCCAAAAATCAAATCATTTAATAATAACATCCATATCTTCCAGAAAATTTAGAAAATAGCCCCGAGGTCAGAATAATCTGCAAAAATGTCTGTTGTAACTAGAAAAATCCGCAAAAATGTCCATTGGAACCGAGGAGATCGCCATCTTCAGCGAAAAATATAGGAGAAGACATATTCATGCTATAAAAATCATATCATTTATAAAAAGATCCATATCTTTTAAGTAATGTAGAAAATAGCCCGGAGCTTAAACAAATCCATACAAATGTAAATTGGAACCGGGAGATCGCCCAATTCAACTGAAAAAAGAGAAGACAAATTGGGCCAAAAAATAATATCATTTAAAGAAAATATCAATATCTTCCAGAAAAGGTAGAAAATAGTCACAAGCTAAGAAAAAATTCGCAAAAATATCTGTTGGAATTGGTAGATTGCCATCTTCGATTGAAAAATAAGAGAAGACAAAGTAGGCCATAAAAATTATATCATTTAATAAAAAGATCCTCATCTTTAATAAATTATAGAAAATAGCACCGAGCTCATAAAAATCCACAAAAATGTCCGTTGGAACGGGAGATCGCCATCTTCAACTGAAAATTAGGAGAAGACAAAATTAGGCCAAGACTCATATCATTTAATTAAAAATATACAATTATTTCAGAAAATTTAGAAAATCACCCCGAGGACAGAATAATATGCAAAAATGTCCATTGGAACTGGAGATCGCCATCTTCAAATGAAAAATAAGAGAAGAAAAAATTAGATCATAAAATTTAGATCATTTAATATAAAGATTTATATCTTCCAGAATATGTTGAAAATAACCTAAAGCTCAGAAAAATCTGCAAAAAATTCTGTTGGAATCGAGAGATCGCCATCTTCAACTGAAAAATAAGAGAATACAAAATTGGCTATAAAAATCATATCATTTAATAAAAATTTCTATATCTTTCATAAAATGTAGAAAATAGCACCGAGCTTAAAAAAATCGGCAAAAATGTTTGTTAGAACCGAGAGATTGCCATCTTCAGATGAAAAATAAGAGAAGCCAAAATTGGGCCATAAAAATCATATCATTTAATATAATGATTCATATCTTACAGAAAATGTAGAAAGTATCTCGGAGCTCAGAAAAATCCCCAAAAATATTAGTTGGAACCGAGAGATCGTCATCGTCATCAGGAAAATATAGAAAAGAAATTAGGCAAAAAATCATTTCATTTCGTTAAAAGATCAGTATCTTTCAGAAAATATAGAAAAAAACTCAAGCTAAGAAAAATCCGCAAAAATGTCCATTGGAACAGTAAGATCGCCATCTTCAACTGAAAAAATAAGAGAATACAAACGTAGGCTATAAAAACCATATAATTTATACAAATATAGAAAATAGAACCGAACTTAAAAAAATCCGTAAAAATATCTGTTGGAACATGGAGATCGCCATCTTTAAGTGAAAAATAAGAGAAGACAAAATTAGACCAAAAATCATAACGTTTAATAAAACGATCCATATCTTCCAAAAAATTTAGAAAATAGTCCCAAGGTCAGAAGAATACGCAAAATGTCTATTAGATCAGGAGATCACTATCTTCAAGTGAAAAATAAAAGAAGACAAAATTATGCCAAAAAATAAAATCCTTTAATGAAAAGATTCGTATCTTACAGAAAATTTAGAAAATATCACAGAGCTCAGAAAAATATGCAAAAATGTCCGTTGGAACCAGGCGATCACCATCTTCAACGAAAAATAAGAGAAAACAAAATTAGGCCTAAAAATCATATCATTTAATAAACAGATATATAACTTCTCGAAATTGTAGTAAAATAGCACCAAGATCAGAAAAGCGCAAAAATATCCGTTGGAACTGGGAAATCGCCATTTACAACTAAAAAATAAGAGAAGGTAAAATTTGGATATAAAAACCATATCATTTAATACAATAAACCATATCTTTCAGAAAATTTAGAAAATAACACAGAGCTCAGAAAAATCTGTACAAATGTCTGTTGGAAGTGGGAGATTGCCATCTTCAACTGAAAAAAGAGAAGACAAAATTAGGCCAAAAATCATATCATTTAATAGAAAGATCTATAACTTTTTGTAAATGTAGAAAAATATCCTAAGCTCAGAAATATCTACAAAAATGTCAGTTGGAAGCAGGAAATCGCCATCTACAAGTGAAAAATAAGAGAAGACAAAATTAGGCTACAAAAATCATACCATTTAATTAAAAGAGCCGTATCTTCAATAAAATATAGAAAATAGTCCCAAGCTCAGAAAAATCCGCAAAATTGTCCGTTAGAACCGGGAGATTGCTATCTTCAACTAAAAAATAAGAGAAGACAAATTATGCTATTAAAATCATATCATTTAATCTAAAAAATCCGCAATAATGTTCGTTGGAATTGGGATATTGCTATCTTCATCTAAAATATGAGAAGATAAAATGAGGCCAAAAATCTTATTATTTAATAAAAAGATCCAAATCTTCCAGAAAATATAGAAAATAGGCTCTATGTCAATAAAAATATGCCAAAATCTCTGTTGGAACCGTGAGAACGCCATCTTAATCGGGAAAAATAAGAGAAGACAACATTCGGCCAAAAAATCATATCATTTAATAAAATGATCCATATGTTCCATAAAATGAAGAAAAATAGCCCCAAGCTAACAAAAATCAATAATAAAGTCCGTTTGAACTAATAGATTGCAATATTCAACTTAAAAAATAAGAGAAGAAAAACATAGGATATAAAAATCATATCATTTAATAAATACAATTGTATCTTTCATAAAATGAAGAAAATAACACCGTGGTTCAAAAAATCTGCAAAAATTTCCATTGGAACCGAAAGATCGACATCTTCAATTGAAAAATAAGATTAGATAAAATTATTCAAAAATCATATCATTTAATAAAAATATACATATCTTCAAGGAAATTTAGAAAATAGCCCTGAGCTCAGAATAACTTGTAAAAATGTCCGTAAGAAACGACAGATCACCATCTTCAACTGAAAAATAGGAGAAGACAAATTTCGGCCAAAAAATCATGTCATTTAATAATAAGATCCATAACTTCCCAAAATGTAGAAAAATAGTCCTGAGCTCAGAAAAATCTGCAAAAATGTCTGTTTGAACCA
>JAULAV010009605.1:0-16056 GCA_030789695.1 Scilla litardierei
TAAAATAGCCACTGAGCTCAAAAAACCGCAAAAATGACCGTTGGAAACAAGAGATCTTCATCTTCAACGGAAAAATAACAGAAGACAAATATAGGCTATAAAAATCATATCATTTAATAAAAAGATCCATATCTTCCATAAAATATAGAAAATAGGCCCAACTCAGAAAAATCCTCAAAAATGTCCGTTGGAAATGGGAGATCGCCATGTTCAACTGAAAAATAAGACAAGACATACTTAGGCTATAAAAATTATGTCATTTAATAAAAAGAGACATATGTTCCATAAAATGTAGAAAATACCTCGAAGCTCAAAAAATCCTCAAAACTGTCAGTTGGAACCGGGAGCTCGCCATGTATAACTGAAAAATAATAGAAGAAAAAATTAGGCCAAAAAATCATATCCTTTAATAAAAAGTTCATGTCTTTCAAAAAAATATAGAAAATAGTCCGGAGCTCTGAAAAATCCGTAAAAATGTCCATTGTAACCGGGAGATCGCCATCTTCAACTAAGAAACAAGAACACAAAATTAGGCCAAATAATCATATCATTTAATAAAAAGATTCATATCTTTCATAAAATATAAAAAATAGCCGGAGCTCTCAAAAATCCGTAAAACTATCCGTTGGAACTGGGAGATCGCCATCTTCCACTTAAAAAGAGAAGACAAAATTAGGCCAAAAATCATATCATTTCTTAAAAAATACATATCTTTTAGAAAAATAGCCACGAGGTTAGAGAAATCTGCAAGAAATGTCTCTTGGAACCGGATGATCGCCATCTTCGGTTAAAAAATAAGAGAAGACAAAATTAAGCTACAAAAATCAAATCATTTAATATAAATATCCATATCTTATATATAATGTAGAAAATAGCCCGACGTTCAAAAAATTCGCACAAATGTAAATTGGAACCGGGTGATCGCCATCTTCAACTGAAAAAAGAGAAGACAAATTTAGGCCAAAAAATCATATCATCTAATTAAAATATCCAAATCTTCCAAAAAAGATATAAAATAGTCACAAGCTAAGAAAGATGTGCAAAAATGTATGTTGGCATGGTAGATTTCCATCTTCAACTGAAAAAATAAGAGAAGACAAATGTAGGCTATAAAAATTATATCATTTTATAAAAAATCATTATCTTTCATAAAATATAGAAAATAGCACCGAACTCATTAAAATCCAAAAAATGTCTGTTGGAACCAGGAGATCGCCTTCTTCAACTAAAAAATAAGAGAAGATAAAATTAGGCCAAAAAGCATATCATTTAATAAAAAGATACCTATATTCTAGAAAATTTAGAAATTAGCCCTGAGCTCAGAATAATACACAAAAATGTCCATTGGAACCGGGAGATCTCCATCTGCAACTGAAAAATAAGAGAAGACAAAATTAGACCATAAAAATCATATCAATTAATATAAAGATCCAAATCTTTCAGAATATATAGAAAATAGCCTGGAGCTTAGAAAAATCCGCAAAAATTTCTGTTGGAACCAAGATATCACCATATTAAGTATTGGACTTCCCTCTACTTGGTGTTAATGATGAGCAAACATAAATAATTGTGACTAATCCCCTATTTGCAGTTAATCCATTGTCTAAGCTTATTATGAAGATCTATTAGCAATGGATGATATTCAAAGATCATTGAAAGCAAACGAAATGGATTGGATGATCGTAGATGGTGATTGAAGGTCCTAGATGACTTCAAGCTCATGCATTGGAAAGAAGAGAGAGTTCGTCAAATGTAACTTTATTGTTTCTCTTCAAGTATGTAGCTTAGAAGTAGAACTTTGTTGGAGCACACACATCTTCATTTCAGTCTTAGGATACCATTAGATCAACCTTCCTTAGACTCCAATTCATTTCTATCTAGCTTGTGTATGTTATGTATATAACAGTCGACTGCTGAACGATTTATAGTCGCCTGTCTCAAAACAGTCGCCTGTTATGCACAAACTTTTTCAGTCTAGTTTTGGGCTTCTTAGCTTTAACTCTCACAGGCGACTTATGAACGATTCACAGGCGCCTGTCCAAGTGACAGTTGACTGTGTTTTGTTAATAAATCGCATGTCTATCTTTAGCCCAAAATTTATTTCTCTGTTTAATCTGGCCAGTCGACTATTATTGGATTTATAGTCGACTGTCCAATGGAACAGTCGACTGTCAATGCTTCAACAGTCGTCTGTCTTTGAGCCTATTTGATGACTCAACTCTATGAAAATCTCAGGGTCTTGACAGTCGTCTGTAGAAGGAATTACAGTCGCCTGTTCAGTTTAACAGTCGACTGTCTTATCTTCATCAGACGTCTGTCATGTTCTTTCAGACATTTTTCAGATTTCATCAACTTGTCCAACATACGGCCAGTCGCCTGTAGTAGGATTTACTGTCACATGTTGGTTCAACAGTCGACTGTCTATGCTACATCAGTCGACTGTCCACGTGGTAAGTTACTGTTATGAATTCTCACCTACCCTCTATCATTGTGCAGCAGTCGACTATGATTTATTCAACAGTCGATTGTCGCAGACGTGGATTCTATCCGTTGGGTTTTTCCTCAAAGATTTCAAAGGGGTTTTTGTTGATTTCGTTTGAAGGATTTGAGAAACCTATAAAAGAAGCCTCTACTGTTCCATTGAGAGGCTAGACACTTTGATTATCTCTTGCTCAAACATTCAAGCTTTCATTCTCTCAAGATCAAAGCTCTCAAATCCTAAAGCCCTAGAATTCCAATCTTCAATCTCTTGCTCTCCAACCTAGAACCAAAGAGAAATCTTCTAGGCATTTGGTGCAGTCAAGAGAAAGGGCTTTCCTCTCTTCCAAGAGAGTCTTTCAACACACAACACACTTCTTCTTCAAGTTCTACTTCAAAGCATAGGTGATTGTAAGTGTTGCTTAATTTCATATTTCATATTTCATATCTTTAGTTATTTGATTTACTCTCGATTTGTGAGAGTGGTTTGCTTGCTCCCAAGTTGTGAAAGTCAAGGTCAAGTGATTGTATTTCGATGTCACTTGTAGGGTTGCTACAAGTGGGTTTAAGGAAACCTCAAGTTAGGGTTCTAACTTGAGTATCCAGTTGTTAACCGGGTGGAAGGGACGTAAGATTACAGGAAACAAGTCGGGAAGTTACTTGGGTAATCTGAACCCTTGAGACATCCTTGCGTTTGCATTTGTTTCATTTTGGGTTTATTTCTATTCCGCACTATTTGTTGGTTAGGAATTTAATATTGTGTAAATATCTTTTTAAATTGCATAAACAGTTAAACACTATTCAACCCCCTTCTAGTGTTTTACTCATAACCAGGGACCTTACAATTGGTATCAAAGCGCAAGTTTCAAGCTATGGCATCCAACAACAACAACGTTCCTCCACCGACTTCGTACAACAATCATGATCGTGATGGAGCTTCCACAGTTTTTGAAGGACAATCAACGGTGCGTCCTCCGCGTTTCAATGGCACGAACTTTGGCTATTGAAAATGGCGGATGGAGACGTTCCTAAGGAGTGCTTCCCTTTGGAGAACCCTCCATAAGGAATACATCGAGCCCACCGAAGAGGATTTCGAAAATAGACGGCTACCAAGAAATCTGCCGAAGTCAACGATGCAAAGGCAATGAACGCTCTTCATTGTGCGTTAGACCCAGACGAGTTCAACAAGATATGCACATGTAAGAGTGCATATCAAATTTGGAACTATCTCGTCATTACCCATGAGGGAACGAACAAGGTAAAACTTTCTAAACTCTATATTGCCGTGCAAAATTTCGATATGTTTCATATGCAGGAAAATGAAATCATAGCATCGATGTACGGTTGTTTTACTGATATCACTAAAGAATTTGAAGCTCTCGGACAAGTCTATTCCCAACAAGATAAGGTAAGGACGATCATAATGGGAATGACCTCCAAGTGGGAAAGAAGAGCTATTGCCATCGAGGAGGTCAATGACTTGAAGACTTACACAGTTGTGAACCTTATCAGCACTCTCATGTCTTACGAAGTAAGACGGGAGAACCAATTAAAGATTCGAGCTATGATGAACCCTTCGGAGGCCAAGAAGAAAGCTTCGGCATTCAAAGCCAATTCCTCATCCTCCGATAGTGAAGAATCAGAAAATGAGATGGACTTAGATGAAATGGCTCAAATGGCGAAGAAGTTCCAACGCTTCTTTCGCAAAGGTAAATTTTTCTCTAAGAATAGATTTGATTCTTCTAATAACACTTCCTCTCTTTGCTTTAAGTGTAATAAGCCAGGGCACATCAAGAAGGATTGCCCAATGCTACGAAACAAAGAGAAGTGGAAGGCTCTGAAGTACCACAAGTCTGACAAGAATAAGAAAGATAACAAGAAAGGACTAGTAGGTACATTAGATGACTAAAGTGGAGACTCATCAAGCGAATCCGATGATGAGAAGGGTGAAAGTGCACACATGTGTTTCATGGCCCGAGAAGATTCACTCTCCGATGAAATTGATTCCGATATGGATGAAACCGAGGTAACTATGGATGAATTGCGTATTGCTAATGAAGAATTATTTTCTAAGTATCATTATTTAATGCTTAGATATACTAGTTTAAAGAAATTGAATGTTAGCAATCCATCCATTCCCTGCATTATCAACAATGACACCATTGTTGATACTTTGACCATTGAGAAAGCGAATTTAGCTTCTCAAAATGTCACTTTGAGAAATGAGGTGAATATCCTCAAATCTCAACTAGATCAAACACATCCTAAGGATAATAGTGATCTAGTTTCAAGACACACACAATTGGGTTTGGAGAATGAGTCTTTAAAAACCCAAGTGCACGAGCTCAAAGCATGGGTGTCCACCTTGGATACCAACATTTCTTCATTTAAGTAGAAATATGAGCTCATGTCCTCTCGTATTGTGAGATTTAATAAGGGGAAAGGACAATTGGACGATTTGCTAGCAAACCAATTTTCGGCCATACATCGTGTTGGTCTTGGTTTTGTGGAAGCAAATACATCCAATGCTCGCACCTCCTATAGTGGTGTCACTATAGATTTTGTGAGGCCATCCTCAGGTGCATCCACAAGTCGTGTCAAAGACACTATAGGTAGAAAACCTACCAAGAAAGTCACCACTTCACTGTTTCTTATTTTTGGCAAGAAACCCACTAAGGGTAGAAACCAAAAGAGAAGTCATGCTTACATGTACACAAAGCTTCATCCACGTAGAAAATCTCCTATTTCACAAGTGGATACTCATGACACTTTCTATTCTCCACACCCACAGACACGTACAAATCCACACATGAGAAATACTCATGTACGTGCTCTTATACACCCATATGCTCATACGCATCATTCTTACATATATGCACATCCTCCACATGTCATGCATGACCCGTATGTTTCATACAACATTCATGTTTCCAAGCATGCATACAACCCTCATATGTCAAATGCATATCCACCACCTCATTTTTATGCTAGAACCCATGTTCCTAAGAAGCATGCACCACATAGAAATCTAACAACTCTGTATGCAACTAGGAAAAGGACTCCCAAAACATACACCATTTGGGGTCCTAAGAACACTAGCTTAAATGATAGGAATGCATATGTTGATTCCTATTTTCATGATATTATTAATAATGGTAATTATGTTGGGAAGAGGAGGTCCACTTGCATTTGGCTTCTAAAGGGCTAATCCCCTTGGACCCAACTAAAATTGGGTTTCATGAGCTTATGGTATAGTATGTAGATACCCAAGAGAAAGAAAGAGAGCTATAAAGGTCAAACTAGCTCTAAAAGGAAAGAATGGATTCTCGACATTGGTTGCTCCAAACATATGACGGGAGATCCTTCTTTACTCTCTGAAGTGATTAGCATCAAGAATGGTGCAACGGTCACTTTTGGAGGTAACCAAAAGGGAACCATCATTGGAGCAGGTATAGTTGGAAACTCCTCCAAACCGTTAATTACTAATGTATTTCTAGTTAGTGGTTTGTGTCACAACCTCATCTCCATTAGCCAACTTTGTGACATAGGTTACAAGGTTAATTTTGGAGAGGGTATGTGTAAAATTATTGACTCTAATTCACATGTTTTATTTACCGGTATTAGGCATAAAAATATTTATTATTTGAGCTTGCCTAAAACCGTAAAACATTGCTTAGTTGCTAACACAAATAAATAACTATTATAGCATCGCCATTTTGGTCATGTTCATTTCAAGCACTTATATAAATTAGCTAAGCATGATCTAGTCAAAGGTTTTCCAAAAATTGCTTTTAGTAAGAAAAACATTTGTGATTCATGTCAAAGAGGTAAACTTAGTAAATCATCTTTTAAGCTTAAAGAAAGCATTACTTCTAAGAGACCCCTGGAACTACTTCATCTAGATTTGTTTTGGCCAACTAGAACCGCTTCTTTAGGCAATGCTCATAATGGATTAGTTGTCGTTGACGACTTCTCTAGATTTACTTGGGTTTCATTCTTAACTAATAAGAATGAAGCTTTTGAAGAGTTTACCATATTTATAAAGAAGATTCAGAATCTCTTAGGATCCACGATTATCACTATCCGTAATGATCATGGAGGAGAATTTGAGAATGAGTCTTTTACAAAGTTTTGTGATGACGCCGGGATAACTCACAACTTTTCTTTTCCTCAGGCACAACCACAAAATGGTATTGTAGAGAGAAAGAATAGGACTCTTATTGAGTGTGCTCGTACTATGCTCCATGATAGTCATCTTGGACTACAATTTGAGGCAGAAGCGGTATACACAGCATGTTATGTGTCCAATAGGATCCTAGAAAGACCTACCTCAAACGAACAAAACTTGTTTTGAGTTATTTTATGACAAAAAGCCTCAAGTTAAATATTTTCGAGTTTTTGGTTCAAAATGTTTATCAAGAACACCTTTGGTAATTTAGATAAATTTGACCTAAGATCCGATGAAGGAATTTTTGCTGGATATTACACACGTAAAAAAGCCTACCGGATATATAATAAAACCTCTTCAACGATCGAGGAATCACTACACATATCATTTTATGAAGATTTTGATTCACCTCATGTTATTGATGATAGTGTAGATGCTATATGTGATTCTCTTAGTAATGTCAACATTAATGATTCAATTATTGAGACTAACACTACTAATGAGATTGTTGAAGATGTTCCAAGTGATGCAGGAATACCCAAAGCTTACCCAATCGTTCGCAACCATACACATGACCAAATTATTGGAGATAGTGGTGTGGGTGTTCGAACGAGGTCTAGAATTGAAGAATTCTCTCATTGCACATTTGTCTCTACCATTGAGCCAAAGAACATCCAAGAAGCATGTGAGGATAGCTCTTGGATAGTGGCAATGGAAGAAGAATTAATGCAATTCGAGAGGAATAAAGTTTGGGAGCTCGTTCTTCTTCCAAGTGATCATCAAGTTATTATGACCAAGTGGATCTTCAAGAACAAGACCGATGAGAATGAGGTCATCACAAGAAACAAAGTAAGGTTAGTAGCTCAAGGCTACCGGCAAGAAGAAGGTATCGATTTCGAAGAATTCGTTGCCCCCGTAGCTAGATTAGAAGCTATTAGATTACTTTTATCTTTTGCATCTCATAAGAATTTCAAATTATTTCAAATGGACGTTAAAAGTGCATTTTTAAATGGTATTGTCAATGAAGAAGTGTATGTTTCTCAACCTCCCGGTTTCATACATGAAAACTTTCCAAACCATGTTTTCAAACTTAAGAAAGCATTGTATGGGTTGAGACAAGCTCCTAGAGCTTGGTATGATCGACTCAAGACCTTTCTTTTGGATTTAGGTTTTAAAATGGATGAAGTTGATTCAACACTTTTCATTAAGGATTATGAAAATGACATCCTATTGATTCAAGTTTATGTAGACGTATACTATTTGGTTCTATTAACTTTAATCTTTGTCAAGAATTTTCTAAGTCTATGAAGGATGAATTCGAGATGAGCCACATGGGTGAGCTCAACTACTTCCTTGGCTACAAATTTGACAAATGAAGGATAGGAATTTTATACATCAAACCAAGTACACAGGGAAGTTTATCAAGCGATTCGGGATGGAATCGTCTTCAAGAAAAAGGACTCTCATGAGTACGACAACCCATCTACATAAGGATGAGAACAGAAAAGATGTAGACGTTCGTTTGTATCGAGGTATAATTGGTAGCTTACTCTATTTAACTGTTAGTATGCCCGATATCATGTTTTTCGTATGCTTGTGTACTAGATATCAAGCTAGACCTAAGGAGTCACACTTGATTGCGGTTAAACGAATTTTTCGTTATCTCAATCATTCACTAGATTATGGGTTACTTTACCCTAAATCTAACACATATGAGTTAATCTCATATAGTGATGCCGACTTTGTCGGATGCAAATCTGATAGGAAGAGTACTAGTGTCACTTGCCATTTTCTAGGAAATTCCCTAGTGTCTTGGTTCTCTAAGAAACAGAACTCTGTATCATTGTCCACGACTGAAGAAGAATATATTGTCGCGGGTTTTGCATGTGTACAAGTTCTTTCGATGAGACACACACTAAAGGACTATGGTGTCAATTGTGATACTTGCCCTATCATGGTTGATAACCAAAGTGCTATATGGCTTTCCAAGAATCCAGTACATCACTCCCATACCAAACACATAGATGTGAGACACCACTTTATCAATGATCATATAGCTAAGAAGGACAACACTTAGAGTACATTGAAACCCAAAAACAAATTGCCAACATCTTCACAAAACCACTTAAAGAAGATTCATTTGTGAGGTTGTGTGGAGAATTAGGGATTATGGGTGAATCTGAGATTTAGGAGTTCAACTTACTTGTTATATCATCTTTTGAACTCATATCATCATGTTGCCTCTCTTTATTTGATATATCATATATTGGTTTTAAGAAAGGCTATTGAGATTTTGTTGATTACATGAGTTTTCAGATTGTCTTAAGAGATTTGTGTAATAAATGATTTATCGTTTGATATTGATTTTATGATGAGTTTGTGTTAAGAGTATAGGTCCTAGGATGAGTTGTGCATATCCTTTGGATTTTAACCTCACCGTTCATTTTTGGACCAGGACAGACGACTGTCTTTCCTTCGACAGTCGACTACCATACTCTATCTTCTACTTCAGCAGACTGTATCTTTTGTCCAGGCGACTGATGACGACTTTACAGTCGACAGTTGGATCAATAGACGACTGCATTTTAGTCATCAAGCGCCTGTCTATTACGTCAGTAGTCTCTGTTTTTATCATCGATTTTATTGATTCTCAGTCAGTCGACTGATGAGTATAATACAGTCGACTGTCTCACGGACATGCGACTCTAAGTTACCCAACAGTCGACTGTCTGTCAACCTAAGCTCATCTCTTATCACTTCAACCAGTCGACTGACTATTATTCATCAGTCGATTGTCTCCTATTGTGGCGGTTCGTTTATTTGATCTGAGCCGTCGATTCTTCGATCCAACGGCCCAAATTCATTTGCCCCTTCGTTATATGAATGAGAAACTTCATTTCGATCGAACTTTTTCTCTCTCCTCCGATTGAAAAACCATTCGTCTTCCCCGATTCGAACCCTCAGTCAATCGCTCCGCCGATGATTTTCCGTCGTCTCGCTCTGTTGCTTGCGTCGCTCTGTGCCTCGTTGACTGTCTCATCTGTGTCTCTCGAATTAGTTTCGATTTCTCTCGTTGTTTCTTTCGTGTGACTCTTTTCAAATCCCGTGTCGATCTCTCCTCTGTCGATTTCGAACCTAGTCGAAGCTTCTCTCGACGTCGATTGATTGCTTGATTGACACTCGTCTGTTGATCATCAAAGCTTTGGTTTAATCCTATTTCTTTTACCATTTCTTGCTTGACCTAGATACTACCCTTTTTACCTCATGGAACCTGTCAGTCCTCCGACGTCATATGAGTTCTTGGATATCACAGTTGGTGACCCTATTCCCCCAGCAAATGTAGCTGAACCCTCCTCTCCGCCAGCTGACCAACGATCCTCTTCTCCACCGTCTGTTCCTCTCGAGGATTTCCTCCTCGGTAGGCTATGTGACCGCGTTTCCTTGATCGAAATGCGTGTATCCGACTTGGACCATAAGCTCTCGCTTCTTCTTGAGCTTCAGTTCAAGTCTTTCCTTTTTCACGGCATTCCCATTCCGGCTGAACTTCAGGCCATGTTTCCACCTCCTGAGGAGTGTCCCGAGTCTGTTGATGTCCCTCCTCCTCCGGGTTTCGTGCCCCCCCCCCCCCCCCCCGTTTACTACTGTCCAGCCCAGTGTGCCTGTTCGTCGTGAGTCTTCTGCTGGTGGTGCGTTGTCTTCAAAGAGGAAGGCTCCTGCTTATCCTACTCATCGCTCCGCCAGACTTATGTTTCACCAGTCTGCTCCTCCTTCAGATCCATCAGTCATCCACATTGACTGATACTGCTATTACTGTTTTGGACACTCACCCTTAGACTAAGATTTTTTGTTGTTTTGTTTAGGGATGAGTAGTTCAATTGGTGTATGTATGATGGATATTTTGTGTAGTGATGATATATGGAGTATCATGTATTTTGATCGTTTTGATGAACATGGTATTGTTCATGTATTTTGTACTCATGTGGTCTTTCATATATATATATATACTAGTCATAACCCGTGCCCGCGGGCACGGTGCTTTTGAGATTTTTTCCCACGAAATCTTTGTCCACAAAAAAATATTACTACAGCCAAAATTTAAAAGAATAACAAATTAGCGTAAAAAATTTAGAGGCACGGCCGCCTTCGGCGAGGAACAATAAATTCGGTGCGGGCGCCTTCGGCACAAAACAACAAATTAGCATAAAAAAAATTAGCGGGCGCCTTCGGCAATGAAATTTACTCTGTTCTAAAAGATTATTGGTATATGTTATACATGTAATATATGTTTCATGTTGCAACAATCTGCATGATAGATGTTGATGTATACTGATTCGTAGTTATATGCAATTATATGTCTATATATATTGATATATGATGCAAAGTGCAACTTTGCAAAATGATATTCAAAGTTAAACAAAAAGCAGCTGTATTTGTTGCGTGCAATATTCACTGGAATATGCTGCAGTCAGAATTCAGAATTTCAACCCCAAAAAGGTATGCATCCCTCTGTTTGCATGTTTGCAAAGAGCTAATCCTCACATCTTGAATAATTGTATGTTTCACATATCTACATACAAAAGGTACAGAAAGATAATTTTTCTAATTTATTTGGCTAATTCTGAAGGCAACACATATACAGCTTCAATGTTTTCTACTTGAGAAAATCAAAAGAAAATAAAGAAACTTGATTAATGTTGGCATCGTGTAAGTAGTTGCTGCATTATCAGCTGGAGTTGAAAGCAACTCAATATAAAAACACAATTTCAAGGGAATTTTCGCAAAGTTTAATTTCATTGATTAGTTTCTTCTTATAGTGCAACGTTTCGCCCATAGTGCAAATTTTTCGAATACAATGAAAATTCTTCAACAATAAACACCATACTTTTGATCTACATCACCATCCAAAATCTTTCCCATAGAATAATTATTTCTAACAATGCCAATATGACCACAAAAAGATTATATCTACAACTTCTAGATACCATAAATTACACTGGTTAATCTCTAGTTCTTTTAAGTTCTTCAAGGATAAATCAAGCTTCTTGCATTGCATTGTGATTTACTTTGATCAATGGCTCCCAGGTCATAAGTGGGGCCTTCTCGTAATTGTGGCCATCTGCAAAAAGAGTCGCCTCCTTGTCAACCAAGTTGAAAAACTTAAACCTTCAACTTTCTTCCAATTGGGACATCTTTGACTTGATCTGTTTGGATTTGGGATTTGCTGTTGTTTTAGACAACAAAGTCTTTATTTTAGATCCACAATTGCATAACACTATCGATTAGTTTATGTGAAGTAAAATAATTATAAGCACGTTAGAATGAAATAAACACATACCTTCATGATCTCCCTCTCGGATAACACTATAAACATTGAAAATTACATAAGAGAAAAAAGGAAATTTATCTACATATGAGCCTGAACCATCCGCGAGGCATTGAACAGGGGCACTGTCATAGAGCATTGCTAAAAAGCACCAATCACGGGCCAAAAACTCTACCAAAACCCCAAAGCAGAAAAATTTTAAAATTAAATACAAAAAAACATAGAATATGATAACAATATTAGATCATAAAGAAGAAACTTCTTGGGAAGATCATAACTAAGCGCTATCAATAGTATACATGGTATAATTAAAATAGCATAAGTAAATTCATGTAACTAACAGAATCTACATGCCACTATATATGTTGATCTTACCAAATATGTATCATTTCCATATGTTATCATTCATTTCATAAGCTAATATTGGCCATGTAAAACAGAACTTTGATGTATATGGATGTTTCTCTATTTAGTCTTTCAGTTTACCTTTTTTTGGAATTTTTAATATACTTCATAAACATTTAGAGAACTTTCTAAATGCAAGGATGTGGATTGAAATATGCAGGTAGGGTGATCAAGAACCTGATTATTGGGTGGGAAATTGTGTAGGTCTAGCAAAGCTTCAGCTAAACTCCCACATCAACGGATTCTGACATGTAAACACTTCCCATTGGTTCGAATGATCGCAGCAACATACACAATGTTCCCTTTGGATTACAATATTGAACCAGTTGGATCACCCCTAGTGTTTTACCCTCAATGTATGTCGGTCTAATTAACGCAGTCAAGATTTTGGTGTCAGCAAGTTCAACTGAATAACAAACTATGCTCAATTTACCTCCATCCATGCTCCTTAAAAAGTTTCGGGTCTCTATAGATGGTTTGCAGAGCAATCGTCCATCATTAAGCAGCAAAGCCTACATCACAAAGCATAATACCATTATCAATTGAAACTATCTCATTCATCAAATCCTCATTCTCGCATAATTTGTTCTTGATTGGCCCAAGAATTCCAGGAGAAAGCTGCTCTCTATACGACCAAGTTATGCCACCATCTGTTGATATCTTCATCGCCAAATGTATGTGCTTTCACTTCCAAGAAGCAGCGAGCACACTAAGCCCCACATAAACATCAAAATCCTACCAATAAGAAAAGCAAAAAAGATATCAATTCAGTACCAAAGAATAAATTACAGAACATCAATTGAATCCATTCATCGCGCTGCATGCAAGCACTTTTAAGCTAGAAATACAAATGATCGATCAATGAGATCGAGAATTGACCTTTTCACCTCATGCGATGAAATTCATTTCTATACTATATGATTCTGATTATATTTCAGAAAGGTCTTACACCATAATGTATTTATTTGGAACACACAAAATCAATAGTGTTGATGCCCAAAATGACTGAAAATAATGGAGATAAAGAAAATTCAAAAACTTGAGATGCCGAAATAAAATTTGGAACCAAATAGCTTCCATATCTGAATAAAAACCATGTAGAATAAACAATAAGCATATGTCTAACTAAAGAAGACATGACATTGTTGACTATCATTAATACAATTCACAATCGTACCAGCTCTCTCAGTTAACAAATGATTGAACATTGTTAATCGGTGGTAATTTACTTCACATCCTCACCAACTTCCCTAGCATTCTAGCCACAAATCATCCCAAGCCTAGCATTGAACTGACTACAAATCATCCCAAACCTAACACTAAGTATATGGAAACATGAACATGGCACAGTCAGTTAACCCACCAACAGCCAAACCAACCAAGATAACATAACACACATGCATGATTTATGTCATGGCCACAGTCACTTAAGCTCGAACGCGCCCCTTAAAACATCAAAGTTTCGGGATATCTTTCATATGTTATACCATTCGCTTGATAGTTCAAAAAAAGTAATCCCTAAACCTAAGCATGATTACATCGTGACCTAATGCCCAAAATGACCTAACACAGATTAACACAAATAAAAATAGCTATGATGCATTTTATATGGAAATTAGGTCCGACCAGGACATCCAAAGGTGCAAATAAACCACTTTTAGTTTTTAACATCCCATAGCTTGACACCTAAAGATATGAAATCAAATCATAATGATAACAAAATACAAATAATCGGCTAAAGGCATTGTATTTGGGATGTGTACTGCAAGTAGCATTTACAAATCATCAATTAAACTGTGGATGAATTCATCATGAATAACTCATATTTTAAGCAAACTAACAAAATCAAATGAATAACAGGTAGCGTAAACCGTAGAAATAATTTCATGCTATTTACTGAAAATCAGTAATAAGCAAAATAGTCAATTATCAAACAAATACAATGAATATTTATGTAGACCAAAATGGCATTGTTCATTGGCTGAAAATGAAGCAAGCTCAGGCACATAGTCAGTGAGATTTATGTAATATTTAACTTCATTTAGCCAGGAGGTTAAAATTCTAATTTGGGATTAGGCTTCATTTCCAATATCATTTTACAGGCACCAAGATATCTGAAGTATTAAATCATCAAACTGAAACTGCAAGCAATACCAAGCAGGTTAAGACATAAATTATAGCAAACTTGGTTGGTGTTTGCGTCTTTGTGCCTCTTCTTATATTTAGATTGGCTAAAACACAAAACACTTTTGCTGCACAAAAGGGAAATTAAACTATAAGGAAGACATGAGAGAAAGAGAGAGACCCAACAGCAAATCTGTTGGTGAGCCATTGCTCTAATCGAAGATTTCTTCTTCACATCTCTCCATAAAAGACCCATAAGCATTTTCATTCTCCTACTGCCCATGGAGAGTAGTTGCTGTGATCCAGCTGAATATATCAAGCATGGAGATCTGTTGAAATTCTTCACGTCAATTGTTGAGTGAATTGAGTGTGCAATCTCAATCTTCATCAGATTCATGGTGTTTTCTCGAGCAGATTTTTGTTTGGATCCCAATATTGTTGAATTCTGTTTAGCTTCATGATTATTTTTGTTGTGTGATAATGTAGTCTTGGTATCTTAAATAGTGGCATATGATCCATTAGACCCAACCGGCAATATTATATTACAATAAAATGGGATGTAATGTCTTGGACTCCTGATGGATATGTGGTAAGTTTACTCAGCTTGATTTCATGTTCTAGCATCAATGATTGATATTTAGAAACATGTATCATGAGAATTAGCTACATTAGGAAACATCCATCTTCTAAGCAACATTCTTTCTGTGCATATGTTTAAAATATGCTAAACAATACATGCACAACACTCGGATGTTTCAGTAATTTTCATTTCGGATTTGTTATCAAGTAATCATTAATCCTATTATATGGTGAAACACTTGATTGTGTGTTTGCATGTCTACATTATAAGCTTGCTCAAAGGCATGTCAAAAGAACTTCTTTAATGAATCTGCATTGGCAAAGGATGAAAAAGGAACACCAAAAACGAATACACAAATATACACTTACGTATTACAGGGGAAGGCCAAGGAAATGTTGTAAGACATGATTTGCTTTGTTATAATATACTGTCAACCTAATTATCCTGCCATACTCATAAGAGATGCACAGTATAATTTAAAATAATCAACTTGTTTATTCTATCTAGTTAATTCCTCTCACATTTGTATATGCTCGTGCCTCCAAATTTTGTGTCTGTCGGGGTCATGACAGAGGTTAAGCTCTCTGGATGCTTTCCAGCTTGTCAAAATTGAGAAAGAAATATGATTTTTGATCAAATTTAGTTCTGCTTGCTTCATATTTAAATCTGAAAATTCATTTAGGTTAGAATGTTAGTGTTAATCCATACTCTAACCATGGAAATTCCAACTGATTTGGATTTCTTAGACAGGAGCATGTACCCTCATGTTTTTGGTAAGTTCCCAGCCCCACTTACAAATGAATAAAGGCCAATGGTATTATCAAACATTGAAACATGCTCCAATACAAACATTAAAACATTAAAACATATAGGGAAAGAGCCCCACGGCTGCTAAAAATGCTTGCAGTTATCTTCATCAAGTTTCATCCATACAGGGAAATGCCAATCTTCATCAAGTTTCATCCATAAGCATAAGTG
>JAULAV010009606.1:0-13119 GCA_030789695.1 Scilla litardierei
ATGGGGGCAGAGCCCGTACAGGATCATGTTATCAAGATGATCGGGTACGTAGAGGATGCCGCCCAGTTAGGATTTGTCTTGGACAATAAGATGTCCACAGACATTATCCTAAAGTCTTTGACTCCTGAGTTTAAGCCTTTCATTACTGGTTTTATTATGAACAGTCTTGAAACAGATCTTCCTGGTCTCCTCAATATGCTTAGGCAGTTTGAGGAGATTGAGAAGAAGCCGACTGCATTGTTTGTTGGCTCTGCTTTTTCCGACCAGCCGAAAGGCAATGGTAAGAAGAGGCAGGTCCCGCAACCTGCAAAGGCAAAGAAAGGGAAGAAAAAGACTAAAGGGGCCCCGTCGAAATCTGAGTGCTTCCATTGCCACAAGATTGGCCACTGGAAGAGGAACTGTAAGATCTATCTTGCAGAGAAGAAGAAGGGGCATACGGATGCCTCTACATCAGGTACAAATTCAATTCAATAAAACGTAATTATTTCCAATCATATAGTATGAGATACTAAAACACATCTTTGTAATGTATACAGGTGGCTGATATGAAACGGAGATTGGGAGAAGTGCGGAGGACGGTCGGCAATCTGAGCAATCGTTGCTGCTAGGGCCGTTCAACGACTTCAAGAGACAAGATCAAGAAGAAGATGATACTATTTTAGAATAATAAAATGTATCATTTCTTTTAAGTTGAAAACAATGATTGAGTATTCTACACTCAAAGTTTATTTGGATAAACAAATTACGGTTCATCTTAATGAATCCGTTGTTTTATGAATGTCTCAGGAATTACGTTTGATGTTAAGTTCAAATTTAATTGGCTTAAAATTTTCTGTGATTGTGGCTTTCTGTGATGGTTGCGTAAATTCTCGAATGATGATGCGAAGCTTCGGAAAATATTGATTTTTGAGCTGACTTGATGTTATAGTCAATTGGTAGTTAAGTATAGGTTCCAGGTGCGTACAAATTGTGTGCGATCACAATTATACGCATAATAAGATTAATTCTTAATAAACCACATTTAGTTATTAAAGAGTTAATATTACAATGTGGTTAAGGGAAAAAGTACAGTGTAGGAAGTTTTGATTGAGCGAGTCAATGTCAAGATTCCTTAAACCGATCTTGACTTGACTCATTCGTCAAACCGAACCTGACACTAGTACATTCCATCAAAAGCACTTATAAAATGGTTATAACTTCGTATATAAAATCTAAATATGATTTAGATATAATATTGAAGTATTTAACCAGGTAATTCTCAAAGTCAGTGGGAGCCAGCTCGTATACTTGGTTCCGATCTTTCGGACTAAGTAAAAAGGATTTCCACCTTAAATAAATCATCTGTATAGAACATTGAATCAAAATTGTTTTGATTTAATCGAATATATAGAGACTCAGGGTGTCATGTATGTACTTGACATATTGACACAAGAAAAGTGGAATGAGCTGAGACTGACTCATAGATTAGACCCTACATTGAGATTCTATATGCTAATTGTTAGCTATACAAAGATAGGAAAAATAGATCCAAATCATTTTTTCGAAAGATCAACCCTGTGTGATCAAGAGATGTATTATTTAATCCATTAAAATTCGTTGTAGATACTCGTTAGTAGA
The DNA here is from genome assembly GCA_030789695.1 of Scilla litardierei. NCBI lineage: Eukaryota > Viridiplantae > Streptophyta > Magnoliopsida > Asparagales > Asparagaceae > Scilla > Scilla litardierei. The sequence continues at coordinate 1,618 of JAULAV010009606.1, forward strand.
ACCATTCTTAGGCTTGTCATATAAATGTCAAAGTGACTGATATGTTATAGCGGTGTGAGATACTGAGATAAATAGCCTAAGTGCAAGTGGGAGATGTAGGAGAATATGTGCCCATAAGGCAATTTATCCTAGATATACGTCTTGTTCATACTGTATTTGGTACGTATTAAACTAAGTATAAAAAAGTTCGTATTAATATACTTAGATAATATCCATAGACTTATATTTAGGTCCTCACGTATCTAGATGAGATCTAAGTAAGCGACCGAATGTAAACATAAGTCTTAAACGGTTCGTGGTCATAGATGTGTCGAGAACTGGATATCGACACATCGGACAGACCACTGTGTCTTAGTCTTACCTTAGGGTAATGATGATCTCATAGTCATTCGACTTGGTGAAGTCGGAGACGAGACACATGTGCTCATTGGAGAATGAGTTCACTGAACGACCACATAAGAGTTATTAAATGGTTGACTTTAACTGAACTGTCTTTAATAACTCTAGAGTGATGATAGGCTAGCTGGTCCTTAAGACCTGAAGTCGTTTGTACAAACCTGTGAGTGAACGGTGTAGCTTAGACCTATGATCTAGCCTCGAGGCTAGGCCTGCTGAAAGATCTTAGGTTGAGTTGCACCCGAAGCTCACGAGGCAAGTAGATGACTAAGATGGGATTCGTCACTTCCGTTAAAGGGAAGTTAGTGTCACAGGCTCAGTACGGTCTTTATGTTAATCCTCAGCCGGGGTGCGTTGTAAGAAGTACACGTATATATACAATAAAGAAGGTTGTATACTGACCAATGTTGTCTAATAGGGTTGAGAATAAACCATACCCTAGGCCAACATAAACACAGTCTTGACGAAGGGACTACGGTTAACGAAGTTCATCACTGACACAGCCAATGTAAATCCAATGATACTTTTGTCAAAGGGTCGATCACATTATGATGATTCTGAAACAGGGACGACAACTACTGCTCGTAGTGACCGTCGTCTAGGGGTTCCGAGCCCCAACCTGTAGTAAGGTCAGGCTGTAGGGTCTCACACCGAGTAGTGTTCGTGTCTTAGTAATAGGAAGATAGAATAGAGAGAAATATCATTTGATGATATTAAATATTCACAAGTCAAGTTGTGAAAGTTAGTCGCAATAGCAATAGAGACAAACGTTGCATTTGATGCAAACCAAAGATTAAACGTGTCGTAAATTGGTTACGACAAATTTAGTAGGAACAAATATATTGGAAAGGGTTACCTGGATGACGGGATCGTCCCGGTCTAAACACAGGTTCAAACCGTGTCCAAATCGGAGCTCAAACGAGCCCGAAAACGTGAAAACAGTCCAAGGCGAAGTGGGTTAGACCCACTGGGCTAAAAGGCCCATAGGCAAGGCAAACGGGTGCAGCCCGCTGGCTGCAGCGGGGGCACGCTCGCTGCAGCAGCGGGCGTGCGCCTGCTGCCAGCGGGCGTGCGCCTGCTGCCAGCGGGCGCGGCCCGCTGCTGCAGCGAGCGTGCCCCCGCTGCAGCCAGCGGGCTGCACCTGTTTGCCTTGCCTATGGGCCTTTTAGCCCAGTGGGTCTAACTCACTTCGCCTTGGACTGTTTTCACGTTTTCGGGCTCGTTTGAGCTCCGATTTGGACACGGTTTGAACCTGTGCTTGCAGCGGGTGCACGCCCGCTGCGGCAGCGGGCGGGCGGCCCGCCCTTGCTCCCTTGGGCGGGCGCACCCGCTAAGCCTAGCGGGCGCGTCCGCAAATTAAGTCATTTAGGTTTTTTTTTGAAACCCCAAATGACGGCTACGGATTTTGACAATCTGCTAAACTTTGAGCAATTGTTTGAGGGGTCAAATGAAGTCGAAATTCGTCGCCGTCGGTTCCTACGCGTTCACCATTCGAAGCTCTTCGGATTGATAGCTTGTTTGGTGTCTAAGGTTTAATGTGCAAAGAGAATTAATTAGTTAAAGTTTGCTTTTATGAAAAGCTCACTTTAACTTGAAATTAAGCCAAATTGGCTTAATTGATTTTTCTCTCTTTTGCGGAATGTCCCACATTGCTCGCAACGAGAGAGTGAGTGCCGACTCCCTATATAAATAGGGGTGCACTCTCCTCGTTGTAAAACACACCAAGCCATCGATCGAGTAGCTCCAGATTTTAGAGCAAGCTTGATCTGCGACTAAACTCTCTCTCTCTCTCTCTCTCTCTCTCTCTCTCTCTCTCTCTCTCTCTCTCTCTCTCTCTCTCTCTCTCTCTCTCTCTCTCTTCCTGTTCTTCGGAGTAGTCCTAGAAAGACTACGAAGGGGGTTTGGATTCTTGATCCGGACGTCTAAGACGCAGGTTCTTCTCAAGTGAAACTTTCTACCGCGTGTGATCGGCTCGGAGGCGAAAGTCGGCTCGGGCGGATCGGTGCGAGGGTGCGAGGCGGCTCAGGCAGATCGAGTCAAAGCGGCTCGGCTATGAGGATCTTCTGAAGACGGTGCGGTACATCTTGCCTGCTCCAGGGCCAAGATTTCGGGTATGTGGTTAAGTAGTTTTTAATGTAGATTTAATTAGTCGCTTTAGTGTAAATCCCTCTTGGGGTGGTCAGATCCACCCCAAGTTGGCATAGATCGGGCTGGGTTCTGGCTCCCCAGAGCCTAGCTAAATAGTTTAGCTAGTCTGGAAATTTTGAATTTCCGTTTTCCACTGCGCATTCGTGCCTCTGTGGTCCGTCCGACTTAGGACGGACACAGATCCGAGCTCTGGGGGTCGGACGGACACAGATCCGAGCTCTGGGGGTCCGCCAAAACCCCCAACAGAGGAATGCCTTGAATTGCTTGGCAAGCTCGATGAAATCATCATCGCTAGCATCTTCTTCTCCATCTTCTTCACTCGAGGCTTCTCGATGGAATTTCTTTCTCCACTCGATTGGCTCCTTCTTGGCATGGAATGCAAGCTTCAATTCAAATGCCATGAGATTTCAAATGCACTACTCAGCGGTGTATTTGGACATGTCATTTTACTCCAAAATTCCGTTGACCTTTGACTCTCATTGAGATGTAAGGGAGTCAAGGATCTTCTCCACTCGATCCACTTGGAAAATCACCTTCCCAAGTCCTTCCAAAGCGTTCACGATTTCTGTGAACCTTGTGAACATATCGGAGATGTTTTCACCTTTATGCATCTTAAACAACTCATATTTAGATCTAAATACGCATTGTTTAGATTTCTTTACCTTTGAAGTCCCTTCATGAGAAATATCCAATGTATGCCAAATTTCGCTGGCCGTTTTATACATGGAGATGAGGTTGAACTCATTTGAAGTGAGGGCATAATGGAATGCATTCATAGCCCTCACATTGAATTTGATCGAGTCCTTCTCCGCTCTTGTCCTTGAAGCGCGGGTGTAGTAAGCTTCTCAAATGGCGACTCTGTGATGTTCCAAAGGTCTTGAACCTTCAAGTATATCATCATCTAGATCTTCCAACTTGGCTAGTTGTTCCCGTTTAAGAGCGGGGGCCGTACGGTTGATAGACCTTATTCATGACACGTAGATATAGCGTTGAATGACATCGTTATTGTATGATATAACCGCACTCTGATACCAATTGGAAGGATCGTCTACCTTGCAATGCTAACAACAAACACTCTAGAGGGGGTGAATAGAGTAATGTCAATAAATTATGCAATTAAAATTCAACCTGTAAATGCAAAATAGTAAATGCAAGAGGAATTAATCAACACAATCAATCCAAATGCAAACCCAAGATATTACCCTGGTTCCCCAACCTTGTGTACGTCCAACTACACCAATATTCACTATAATTCACATAAAGAGATGTGAATACAATACCACAACGAGATACCTCACACAGAGGATTTTGTCCTACACAAGAACCAAACCAACCCTACATGTGTTAAACTCACACACAGAGAATTAGGGTTAGCCCTACACAAGGACACCAAACTCCCACAAAGATAGTAACTCCCATAAAGAGAGTATCTAATTCCCACAAAGAGAATTAGGGTTTCAATGAAACACAAAGTAAAACAAATACTCTTACTTATGCCTTGAGATGAACTTACTCATTAATGAATGCAAGGCATGGAAGAGGATCTCCAAGTGATGAGATTTGCTTGATACGCACTTGGATGATTTCCCTTGAGCTTGACTTCAATGCATGAAGGAGAGAATAAGCTCTAAGAGGGAAATGAGAGAGTTTGAGAGTGGCTTAATCAATCTCTAAAGATTTGCAATAGTTCCAAGAAGTTCTAATAAATGCAGCACCCTCATATCTGTAAGAACCCTATATGAACACTCAAAACCCAAGGACAAAGCCAAAAACAAAAATCTGTAATGACGAGAATCTGGGCTGAAAAACATCAACGACAGTTGACTGATGAACATCTGACAATCGACTGACCAACAGCTAAATAAATCCCAACGGCTATAATTTGAGCCAAGATAGGCGACTGTAGAAGACTACACAAGCGATTGTATAATGGATAGGCGCATTATCCTTCAGCAGGCGACTGCTACAAGGGATGGAAATAAAACTGAGAAGGGCAACATACACACTTGAGTATAGACGACTGATGAACAAAGTACAGACGACTGTAAATATACAGGCGACTGTAAATACTGCATCAGTCGACTGACTTGCAAATTGGGATGAAGCGCAGAAAATGCAAGTTACGCATAGACGACTGTAGAACAATTCACAGGCACATGTTGGAAGACAGACGACTATAAATAGACCTTCGGTCAACTGTTCCATAAGCTCAAGTAAGAGTCAATAAAAGGTTGACTTGAGCAGTCCACTACAGTCGACTGTAGAAGGCTCGATAGGCGTCTGGAATCACCCAGTCTCCTGTAAGACCTTCATCAGTCGTCCGTATTAGAGCCAAAACTCCAGTTTGAGTTTAGGGCATGGTGAACGTATTGGGATGATTTCTATGATAATCCTGAGGCTCACTAAAATGGGAAATGCATATGCATGAATGAGTTAATCCATCTATCAAGGCATTACATTAAACCTAGACTCAAAAAGGAGAAAAGCAATAAATAAAATATTACATGGATTATTTTGCTTCCCTTAGATTCTATGGCTTCAACCTTGATACTCTTCATCATCTCCAAGATTTTGCACCCCTTGAGTCTAAGACATGACAAAGCTCCTCTCGATGTCCATCCTTACACCAACTGTTTAGTCTCCAAAAATGATATTCTTGAAATGTTAACTATGAGCCTAAAACAAGAGAGTCATTAGCAACAACATAATGTTGTGGTCATCATCAAAATAACATTGGTATGAAACACCAATACTTAACACTTTGTTCTAATAACGGTTCCATCCTCTAGATGCAAACTGGTTACAGATGATGAATCTTTTAAGAATTTGGTCATGATTGAAGCAACTTTGGATGAAAAGCCATTATATGTACTTTTCATATAAAAACCAAAGAATAAATGAGCCATGGCATACAATATCCTAGAAACGTTAAAGCATCTATTTAAAATAGATTCTAATTATCTCACAAGTGATTCAGTACATTCATAGTCTACCCAATAACAAGCATGTGCTACACAGAATGTGCAAGCATGTTGTACAAATGGGCATCAGCTAGAAAATAGTGATGTCCCAAAAATTGCACTGCATATGAGAACTTAGTTATGCATGAAAGATCAATACATGTCATTCTAGAGCAATGGAAGAGCACTATTTAAAGCATGAAAAGTTATCAACCAGTGAAAAAATGAGTGAAGGTTGTGCAGAAGTATAAATCACACCCCAAATTTGGTTATGCGATACCTATATATTTTGAGGAAAGGAAAACACACACATTTACACACCAATTTTGCCAAAAACATTCAGATAGGTTCATAATACTTTTGGGTTCAAAAACTTGATGAAACTGAGAATGCAAATGCAAGAAACCCCCAAAATAACCAAGCAATTCACAAAGCAAAACAACAAATACCTGCCTCAATCCTCCACAAAGCCCGAAAACCCCACAAGAATCTGCAAGCTCGATCCCGTGATAAGAGCGCCATGTATTGTCCTCATGGTGTACTCAAATCTCTAATACATCTACACAACAAATAAATCAAAAATGATTCTAGAGATTAAAAAACAGTATAAACACACTGAGAGATTTAAAATAAACCTCATATGGGTCAATAATGTAAACGAATCTGTGACTGAGAATAATCGAAAGGGTCGGAAGATGAAGGTAAATGACCCTCCGATCACGTGGAAGCCGACAACAGAAATGGGTCTGAAGCAGCATATTGATTCTAGCAACAAACAGCATGGTTTGAATAACTTTTGCCTTCTCTTCCTGCAAAATTCAAACAAAATTCCAATAAAAACAATCAGAAACAGAGAGAAATCAACTAGAGAAACACATTTAACTAAAGAATGATAAACTAGAGAAATCCATTTATCTCGTAAAATGTGGCGCGTAACGTAATTTCTTGTCATATATATTGATATAGAGCATGAGTAGGACTTCCAGCACTACTTTCTTTGTCAAAAAAATAAGTTAAGAAAGAAATAAGTAATTAAAATAAACAAAATAGAGCATTAAAATTTTTCATGTTTGAAAAGAAAACAAGCCAACACAATATTAATCACGAATCTAATTCAATTACATGTTAATTACGAATTTTCCAAAATCCAAATAGAAGCACATACTCGTTAGCCTCATGGCATCATCAACCACAATTGATGTCCTAATTTATAAGGATTCAGTTTGCTTAGGAAATTAAGTCCTAAATTCCTAAATTCTAGTATATATATCACCAAATGGATTTGTACCAGAAGTTAAGCCTCACAAGGGTCTTTACGGTTACAAATAATCCAACAAAGCCAACATTCGTTGATGACACACTCTTTTTTTCATATAATCATGAAATTGAATATGCCAACTTTTTAAACCATGATGATAAACAGATGAACAAAGCAAAGAATTTAAAAAATAAAATCTACAATCTGATTCATATCAAACCTACAATTCATAGTTGTGCAATTGAAAAATCAAAACTTTTTCACCACTTCACCTTATTTATCACGGCCTTGCGCTAAGGAATAATTTAAAAAAAACTCATTTCTGTGTTCCCCTCCCCCACACAAAAGATCATCAAGCAAATTCGGCATTTAAGGTATGCTTCATCTGAATTTGGTGATATTGAAAGAAAATTCACTACACTCAAGCAAATTAGAAAGGACCCCTTTTGAAGAGAAAAAAGGATAGATCTTTTTTCGTTGGAGAGCGGGGAGTCAAATCCATCAACAATGAAGTTGGACTTTTCATTAGGCTTCCATAATCTCCTTCACGGTGAGCAAAAGCACGCCATGCCCCCCCCCACGGCTTCAAAGCAACCGAGATGCGAGAGTTAGAACTTAAATGAGATCGATGAAACCCTAACCCAAAGTTTTTCTTAGCGGATGATGCTTGAGCGGTGGCAACGGCAACGAAGAAGCAAGACCCTCGATCGATTGCATGAAGAGGGAAGACGATGAAAATTTCTGGGTTTCGGTGATGGTGCTTAGCGTAAGAGAGGCCAATGCGCTTCGAATCGCTCGAGCTATTGATGATCGCCTGAGGAGGCGTAAGTGTTGACGAACGCTTGAGTAGAGTGCATGAAGAGGGCTCCAGATGATGGGCTTGGGGGGAGAGGAGATCGCGAGCTAGGGCTTGGGGGAGAGGAGATCGCGAGCTAGGGCTTGGGGGAGAGGAGATCGGAGTGAGGGCGAGATGAGGCTAAGCGAGAGGGGCGAAAGAGAGGAGCAACGGTTTGGATTAGGGCCGGCCTACTAGAGTAACTTGCTAGTGTTTTATTTTCCTCTCTCATGATCTCAAAATTATTGAAGCTGTCTTACGTTCGCACTTTCTCCCCCTCTTCCACATAGTCAAATTCCCTCTTGCATTTAAATTAACGTTTGTAAATAGAAAACATGATTATTTGGAAAAAGCACTAACGACAAAGTACGGTGCGTATCTTTTATAATGTTGCTAACCTATGGATATGTCAATTACGGGCCACATGTAGCATTAGACAAATTTTTTTCGTCTCAAGCACAAATGAACCCACTTTCTTCTTTTTTAACCATTTCATATTAACTTCTCATGACTATCAAACAATGGCCCTGATAGTATTTTTTTTCCTCAAACTTCATGTTCTAACCATATATTTTAGCCAAATAAAAAAATTGTTCATTAGCAATAGGTAATATTTGTGGTGTCAAAATTAACATTTTCACGGAGAAAAAGTTGTAATAACCAATTTTTTACAACTATCCACGAAAAAAGTTGTAATAAACATTTTTACAACTTTCAGAGAAAAATAGTTGTGGTGTCAAAATTAACATTTACAACTATTCACGAAAAAAGTTGTAATAACCATTTTTTACAACTATCCACGAAAAAAGTTGTAATAACCATTTTTTACAACTTTCAGAGAAAAAAGTTGTGATGTCAAAATTAACATTTACAACTATTCACGAAAAAAGATGTAATAACCATTTTTATAACTATCCACAAAAAAAGTTGTAATAACCATTTTTTACATCTTTTAGCGAGAAAAAAGTTGTGGTAAACATTTATTATAACTACCAAAATAGAAACGTTGTGCTATAAAAGTTGTAACTGGCTAGTTTTTGTGTAGTGTAGATTCCATAAAATGTAGAAAATAGCACTGAGTTCAGAAAAATCCGCAAATATATTAGTTGGAATCGGAAGATCGCCATCTTCGACTGAAAAATAAAAGAAGGCAAAATTAGACCAAAAATCAAATCATTTAATAAAAAGATCCTTATCTTCCAGAAAATTTAGAAAATTGCCCCGAGGTCAGAATAATCCTCAAAAATATCCATTAGAACTGGGAGATCGCCATCTTTAGCTAAAAAATAAGAAAAGACAAAATTTGGCCAAAAAATCATATCATTTAAAAAAATATTCATAACTTCCCGAAAATGTACAAAAATAGCCCTTAGCTCAGAAAAATCTGCAAAAATGTCTGTTGGAACAGGGAGATCTCCATCTTCTGCTGAAAAATAAGTGAAGACAAAATTATGCTATAAAAATCATATCATTTAATATAAAGATCTTTATCTTATAGAAATGTATAAAATAGCTTGTAGCTCAAAAATATCCGCACAAATGTAAATTGGAACAGGGAGATCGCCATCTTTAACTGAAAAAAGAGAAGACAAAATTGAGCCCAAAAATCATATCATTTAATTAAAATTTCCATATCTTCAGAAAAGGTAGAAAAATAGTCACAAGCTAAGAAAATCCGCAAAAATGTCCGTTGGAACGGGTAGATCGTTATCTTCAACAGAAAAAAATAAGAAAAGACAAATGTAGGCAATAAAAATCATATCATTTAATAAAAAGATTCTTATCACTCATAAAATATAGAAAATAGCACTAAGCTCATAAAAATCCGCAAAAGTGTCCGTTGGAAGCGATAAAAATTAGGACAAACATAAGAGAAGACAAAATTAGGACAAACATAATATCATTCAATAAAAAGATACATATATTCTAGAAAATTTAGAAAATAGCCTCGAGGTCAGAATAATATGCAAAAATGTTTATTGGAACAGAGAGATCGTCATCTTCAACTGAGAAATAAGAGAAGACAAAATTAGACCATAAACATCATATCATTTAATATAAAGATCGATATCTCACAGAATATGTATAAAATAGGCTAGAGCTCAGAAAAATCTGCGAAAAATGTCCGTTGGAACTGAGAGATCGACATCTTCAACTGAAAAAAATAAGAGAAGGCTAGTAGGCCATAAAATCATATTATTTAATAGAAAGCTCTATATCTTACATAAAATGTAGAAAATAGCATCGAGCTCAAAAAATACGCAAAAATGTCTGCTGAAACCGGGTGATCGCCACCTTCAACTTAAAAATCAGAAAGCCAAAATTAGGCTATAAAAATACAATCATTTAATAAAAAGATACATAACTTTTTGAAAATGTAGGAAATAGCCCGAGCATAGAAAAATCTGAAAAATGTTCGTTAAAATAGGGATATTGCCATCTTCAACTAAAAAAATAAAAGAAGAAAAATGAGGTAAAAATATCATATTATTTACTAAAAAGATACATAACTTCCCGAAAATATAGAAAAATAGCCTCAAGCTCAGAAAATCGGCAAAAATGTCCGTTGGAATTGGGAGATCGCCATTTTGAACTGAATAATAAGAGAAGAGAAAATTAGGTTATAAAAATCATATCATTTAATATAAAGATTCATATCAAACAGAAAATGTAGAAAATAGCTTGGAGCTCAGAAAAATCCGAAAAAATGGTCGTTGGAACCGGGAGATCGCCATCTTCAACATAAAAATAAAAGAAGACAAAATTAGGCCAAAAAATCTTATCATTTAATAAAAAGATACATATCTGGCATAAAATGTAGAAAATAGAACCGAGATCAAAAAAATCCGCACAAATGTCCATTGGAACCGGGATATCGCAAAATTCAACAGAAAAAAGAGAAGACAAAATTAGGCCAAAAAATCAAATCATTTAATCAAAAGATTCATATCTTCCAGGAAATGTAGAAAAAAGCCCAAAGCCAAGAAAAATCCGCAAAAAATGTCCATTTGAACATGGGGATCGCTATCTTCAACTGAAAAATATGAGAAGACAAAATTAGGCTATAAAAATCTTATCATTTAATAAAGTCCATATCTTGAATTAAATGAAGAAAATAGCCCGAAGCTCAGAAAAATTCGCAAAAATGTCCGTTGGAACCGGGAGATCATCATCTTCAACTGAAAAATAAGAGAAGAAAAATTAGGATATAAAAATCATATCATTTAATGTAAAGTTTTATTATCTTTCAGAAAGTGAAGAAAATAACAACGAGCTCTGAAAAATCTGCAAAAAATGTTCGTTGGAACCGGGAGATCGTCATCTTCAACTGAAAAAAATAAGAGAAGACAAAATTAGGCCAAAATATCATATCATTTAATAAAATGATACATATCTTCCAAAAAGTGGAAAAATAGTCCAAAGCTCAGAAAAATCTACAAAAAATGTTTGTTGGAACCGGGAGATCACCATCTTCTACTGGAATATAAGAGAAGACAAAATTAGGCCAAAAATCCTATCATTTAATAAAAAGACCGACATCTTCAACTGGAAAATAAGAGAAGACAAATTTAGGCTATAAAAATCATATCAGTTAATAAAAAGATCCATATCTTTCAGAACATGTAGAAAATAGCACCAAGCTCCAAAAATGATATATAAAAATCTTATCAGTTGAAGATGGCGATATCCCGGTTACATCGGACATTTTTATAGATGAACATGGCAATTTTCTGGTTCCGAATTTTCTTTTCTCTTAAATTTCAGTTGAAGCGGGCGATTTCTCAGTTTCAACAGACATTTTTGCCATAATTTTTTCTTCTCTGATATCATTTAATAAAATTCAACTGAAAAATAAGAGAAGACAAAATTAGGCCAAAATATTATATCATTTAATAAATGACACA
>JAULAV010009607.1:0-31319 GCA_030789695.1 Scilla litardierei
TCAAAGTCTTCTTCTTTGGGTTCGATGTATTCCTTCATTGTAGTCCTCCATAAGGATGCACTCCAGAGGAAGGTTTCCATCCGGCATTTCCAATACCCATAGTTGGTACCGTTGAAGAATGGAGGCCTCGTAGAGGAATGTCCTTCCATCACCGATGACGCTCCTTCACGATTCCTGAAGGTGTCATAGTTGGAAGGTGGAGGCACGGTCTTGTTGTCGTTGGCAGACATAGCTAAGTATCTGGCCCTGATACCAAATGTAATGCCCTACAAGTTACTGCACAAGTACTAGAGGGGGGGTGAATAGTACTTTAAAAATAATAAGGAGTATAATTCCAAATTAAATTGCAAACAACTACCAAATCAATTTGCGGAAGCTTAAATTGAATGACAACAACAAAATTAACAATGCAAACAAATGATGTTAATGGGTTCGGATCCACCCAAGTCTCCCCGACTTGTTCCCGGTGATCCTACGTCCTAACCACCCGGATCCCCTCCGGATACTTGAGTTAGAAACCCTAACTCAAGATTTCCACTATGAATATCTTGTGAAAAACCTTCACAAGATCAAATCATACAACAACGGCAATAGTGAATCCCACAACCCGGGATCACAACCTTCTCTCACAACCGAGAGAATCAACAAGCAATATAAATGAGTTATATTGAAATAAGCAAACTTACCACAAAATCCTATACCTTGAGTTTTTCTTACCCAATAGGTGAAATGAAGGATTTGAGGAAGATGAAGTCACCAAGACCTAGCACCAAGGAAATGACCAGCAATCGGTGCCTAGGAATGATTTGGAGACTTGGATCAAGAAATAGCTTGAAGAGCTCACCAAGAACAAGCTTCTCTCTAGATGGATTCTAGATCTAGAAATGAGAGAGAATGGGTTTCTTGTGAGGAAGAGAGCTTTAGATTTGAGTGAGAAAGGCTATCTCTTTTGATCTCAATGAATCTCTGAATGGAAGCTCTAACCTAGATAGAAATGACCTAGGTTCGTATATATAGGGTCCCATAAAAACAACTTAGGTCATTCTCCAACGGATAGAAAACTGGGAGAATTAGTCGGTCAAAGAACAATCACTGACCGACTAGTTCATCAACTAGTCGGTCAGTCAAACAGCATGGACCGACTAAGAGAGGAACTGAGAAGAAAGAGAATTTCAGACCTAGAAATCTAGTCGGTCCAAGAAGACTGTCTGACCGACTAGTTTCACAACTAGTCGGTCAGTCAATGAACGTAGACCGACTAAGAGGCAAAATGAATTAGTCTGAATGCAATATGACTTAGTCGGTCCAAGAACAAAAGTTGACCGACTAGATTGTCAACTAGTCGGTCACCAAACGTTCTTAGACCGACTAACGATAAACAGTAGCTTAGGAGAATTTTAGCATGAACAGTAAGTCACAACTAGTCGGTCAAAGAAGCATCACTGACCGACTAGTTCACAAACTAGTCGGTCGGTGAGTCAACGTAGACCGACTAACCGTAAACAGTAAAGTCCAAGAAATTAAGGAATCAAACTAGTCTGTCCAAGAAGAGTTGCTGACCGACTAGATCACCATCTAGTCGGTCAGTACTCCTTCTTGTACCAACTAATATGCACAAACAAGTCCGAATCGAAGCGCGACGCTTCGAGGAAGTTAGAATGAACTTGTACTAAGATCCTAGAGCTACGATATGAGCGTTATGAAGTTAGAATGGTAAGATATACTCAAGGCTTAACATTCTATATATCGAAGCTAAAAAGACTATAAATTAAAACCTTAATAACGGTCTTTGAGAGCTTCGATTGAATCTTCATAACTTCCAAAACGGCGCAAGAGCTTCAACGAAGCTTTAGACATGAATACGAGCTTTGGGAAGTGTTGAGATGTCGCTTTGAATGTTCTCGTGAATTTGGCGACGATCTCCAAAACTGCGCTCACAAATTGTTAGTTCATGGATTATTTATGTTTGCTCATCATCAAAACCAAATCCGGGGAGTCCAATATTCAACATTCTCCCCCTTTTTGGTGATGACAAACCAACATAAATAATAATAAAAAATAATGATTCAAATGCAAAATACTTACTCCCCCTGCATTGATGACATGTTAATTCGAAAATGAATATATATGAATTGCATCAATCAGATGAGTAAGATAAATAAAGAGAATCGATTTTCGAAATATCGGATTTTGAAAATCCTTATATGTATCTTAACTCCCCCTGAATCTAACATATCAAACTAGATTCTTGGAAATTGAGTTAAATTTTCATTTGCGCTATTTATTATCATTATCTCTCCCCCTTTGGCATTATCCCAAAAATGGGGGGCATACAACGACAACAACTAGGAAATGGAAAATCCAACATCGGGAGTCGTAGACAATGACGATGGAACTAATTGACACCAAAGGAAAAGCGATAAAATCAAATCAAGGTGTGCCAAAATTGTCCATTATCAAAAAAAAACGATAATCAAAATCATCAAAGATACCAAATAATTATTCATTTCTTGAATAAAGAAACATAATCTCCAATATTCAATATTCTTGGTTGAATTTGTGCATGGAAAACAATTCTATACAATTATAGAATTTAAATCTATTTAACCAAGTTTGCATGCGTCGAGCGACGAATTCACACATCACATGCATTGAACGAATATTAAATGTGCACGACGAATTAAGACAAAGAGAACGACGATGTATATATATATAAATGATAACATCATGAGTACATCAAAAAAAAATATCGATACATCAAATGCAACATACCCATCAAAAAGAAATACATCATCATCATCCACATCAAAATAAATACAACATCATCATCCACATCAAAATATAACAACATCATCGACATCATGCAAAATACATCAAAATATCATAACCCTCATACTCTATCCTAACCCAAAATACTCTCACTTAGATATATCATCCAAAGAGTAGTGGAGAGTCCTCGGAACAACGATCACGAGGAAGTGGCTGGATCTGCAGTGTCCGTGGGTCCAGTCGACGGAGTGGACTCAGGCTCTGCAGGGAGTAGAGGTGTCTCAACAGACGGGATCGTCGGGGCAGGAGTCGAGACGTCAACGACGGGCTCGACGGCAGATGTGTCAACAGGAATATCAGCAGGCTCGGCAGCAGGGTCAGCAGCAGGCTCAGAAATATCGAATAAATTAGGACAAAATTAGGACAAAAATTAGGACAAAAATCAGATCATTTAATAAAATGATCGATATCTTCCAGATAATACATAAAATAGGCTGTTGCACAGAAAAATCCGTAAAAATATCCGTTGGTTCCGGGAAATTGCCATCTTCAACGAAAAAAATAAGAGAAGACAAAATTAGAACAAAAATCATAACATTTTATAAAACAATCGATATCTTACAGAAAATACAAAAACAACACCGAGTTCAGAAAAATCCGCAAAAATGTCTGTTGGAATCGGGAAACCGAAATCTTCAAGTGAAAAGTAATAGAAGACAAATGTATGCTATAAAAATCATATCATTTAATAAGAAGATCCATATCTACAATAAAATATGGAAAATAGCATCGCATTCAGAAAAATAAGCAAAAATTTCTGTTTGAATGAGGAGATCGCCATCATCAATTGAAAAAAATAAGAGAAGACAAAATTAGGCTAGAAAAACTATATCATATAATAAAATGATCCGTATCTTACATAAAATGTAGAAAATAGTACCGAGCTCAGAAATATCGAATAAAATATCCGTTGGAACCAGGATATCGCCATCTTCAACTTAAAAATAAGAGAATAGGCTACAAAAATCTATAATATAATAAAAGATCCATATAATCCAGAAAATATTCACGAGCTCAGAAAAATCGACAAAAACGTTTGTTGAAACCGGGAGATCGCAATTTTCAACTAGAAAATAAGAGAAGATAAAATGAGGCCAAAATACCATATCATTTAATAAAACGATCCATATCTTCCAAAAAATATGGAAAATAGGCCGAAGCTTAGAAAAATCCGCAAAAATGTCTGTTGGAACTGGATGATCGTCTTGTTCAACTGGAATATAAAAGAAGACAAAATTTGGCCAACAAATCATATCATTTAATAAAAAGATTACCACCTTCACCTGGAAAATAACAGAAGGCAAATCTAAGCTAGAAAAATAATATCATTTAATAAAAAGATGCCATCTTAAACTGGAAAATAAGAGAAGACAAATTTAGGCTAGAAAAATCATATCGTTTAATAAAAAGAAACATATCTTCCAGAAAAATGTAGAAATAGCCCCAAACTCAGAAAAATCTGCAAAAATGTCTTTTGGAACCTGGAGATCGCCATCTTCAATTGGAAAATAGGAGAAGACAAAATTAGGCCCAAATATCATATCATTTAAAAACTATCCATATCTTCCAAAATGTGGAAAATAGGCTGGAGCTCAGAAAAATCCGCAAAAATGTCTATTTGAACCGGATGATCGCCATATTCAACTGGAATATATGAGAAGATAAAATTAGGACAAAACCATATCATTTAATAAAAAGATCAACATCTTCAACAGGAAAATAAGAGAAGACAAATTTAGGCTAGAAAATCATAACAATTAATAAAAAGATCGATTTCTTTCATAAAATGTAGAAACTTGCACCAAGCTAATAAATGATTTATAAAAATCTTTTTAGTTGAAGAAGGTGATATCCCGGTTACAACGGACATTTTTATAGATGAAGATGACGATTTCCCAGTTCTGAATTTTGTCTTCTCTTATATTTCACCTGAAGATGTCGATTTCCCTGTTCCAATGGACATTTTTTGGTCGAATTTTGTCTTCTCTGATATCATTTAATAAAACGATTCATATATTCCAAAAAATTTCAAAATAGCCCGAAGCTCAGAAATATCTGCAAAAATACCGGTTGGAAACGGGAGATCGCCAACTTCTACTGGAAAATAATAGAAGACAAAATTAGGCCAAAAATCATATCATTTAATAAAACGATCAATATCTTCCAGAAAATGTAGAAAAAAATGCTCCGAGCTCAAAAAATCCACAAAAATGTCCGTTGGGACCGAAAAATCGACATATTCTAAATTATATGAGGAGACAAAATTAGGCCAAAAATCATATCATTTAATGAAAAACAAATCTTCCAGAAAATGTGGAAATAGCACAAAACTCAGAATAATCCTCAAAAATGTCTGTTGGACCCTGGAGATCGCCATCTTCAACTAGAAAATAAGAGAAGACAAAATTAGGTAAAAATTTAATATCATTTAATAAAACAATCCAAATCTTCCAAAAATGTGGAAAATAGCTGGAGCTCAGAAAAATCCGCAAAAATGTCCGTTGGAAACGGGTGATCTCCATCTTTAAATGGGATATAAGATAAGACAAAATTAGACCAAAAATCATATCATTTAATAAAAAGATCGTCTTCTTCAACTTGAAAATAATAGAAGACAAATTTAGGCTAGAAAAATCATATCAATTAATAAAAAGATCCATATCTTTCATAAAATGTAGAAAATTGCACTAATCTCAGAAGATGATATATAACAATCTTTTAAGTTGAAGATGGCGATATCCTGGTTAAAACAGACATTTTTATAGATGAAGATGGCGATTTCCCGGTTCTGAATTTTGACTTCTCTTATATTTCAGTTGAAGATGGCGATTTTCCTGTTCCAATAGACATTTTTTGCCTAATTTTGTCTTCTCTGATATCATTTAATAAAACGATCCATATATTCCAGAAAATGTGAAAAATAGCCCAGACCTCAGAAATATCCGCAAAAATGTCTATTGGAACCACATAAATATCCGCAAGAACGATCCATAAATTATTCAACTGAAAAATACAAAATGTCTGTTGGAACCGACATATCGCCATCTTCAACTTAAAAATAAGAGAATTGGCTACAAAATCATATAGTGTAATAAATAGATCCATATCTTCGAGAAAATATAGGAAATAATCCTGAGCTCAGAATAATCTATAAAAATGTATGTTGGAACCGGGAGATCGCAAT
This sequence comes from Scilla litardierei, assembly GCA_030789695.1. Lineage (NCBI taxonomy): Eukaryota > Viridiplantae > Streptophyta > Magnoliopsida > Asparagales > Asparagaceae > Scilla > Scilla litardierei. The sequence continues at coordinate 6,014 of JAULAV010009607.1, forward strand.
CTTCAACGGGAAAAATAAGAGGAGACGGAATTAGGCCAAAATATCATATCATTTAATAAAAAGATCCAAATCTTCCAAAAATGAGGAAAATAGGCCGGAGCTCAAAAAATCCACAAAAATGTCCGTTGAAACCGGATGATCGCCATGTTCAACTTGAATATAAGAGAAGGCAAAATTAGGCCAAAAAATTATCTCATTTAATAGAAAGATTGTCATCTTCAACAGAAAAATATATGAAGACAAATTTAGACAAGGAAAATCATACCATTTAATAAAAAGATCGCCATCTTCAACTTAAAAATAAGAGAAGACAAATTTAGGTTAGAAAAATCATATCATTTTATAAAAAGAAACATTTCTTCCAGAAAATGTAGAAATAGCCTCAAATTCCGAAAAATCCGTAAAAATATTCGTTGAAACCTGGAGATCGCTATCTTCAACTAAAAAATAAGAGGACAAAATTAGGCCAAGATATTATATCATTAAAAAACAATCCATATCTTCCAAAAATGTCCAAAATAGGCCGGAGCATAGAAAAATCCGAAAAAATGTCCTTTGGAACCGGATGATCGCCATCTTCAACTGGAATATAAGAGAAGACAAAATTCGGCCAAAAAATCATATCATTTAATAAAAAGATCAACATCTTCAACAAGAAAATAAGAGAAGACAAATTTAGGCTAGAAAAATCATATCAATTAATAAAAAGATCCATATCTTACATAAAATGTAGAAAACTGCACCAAGCTCAGATAAAAAATCTTTTCAGTTGAAGATGGCGATATCCTGGTTACTATAGACATTTTTATAGATGAAGATGGTGATTTCCTCGTTCCGAATTTTGTCTTCTATTATATTTTAATTGAAGATGGTGATTTCCCGGTTCAACAGACATTTTTGGCCAAATTTTTTCTTCGCTTATATCATTTAATAAAATGATCATATATTTCAGAAAATGTGAAAAATATCCAGGAGCTCAGAAATATCCACAAAAATGCCCGTTGGAACTGGGAGATCGCCAACTTCTACTGGAAAATAAGAGAAGACAAAAGTAGGTCAAAATCATATCATTTAATAAAACGATCCATGTCTTCAAAAAATGTGGAAAATATGCCGGAGCTCAGAAAAACCGCAAAAATTTCCATTGGAACCGGGAGATCAACAGCTTCAATTGGAAAATAAGAGAAGACAAATTTAGGCAAAAAATAATGCCATTTAACAAAAAGATCCAAATCTTTCATAAAATATAGAAAATAGCACCAAGCTTAGAAAATCATATATAAAAATCTTTTCAATTGAAGATGGCGATATACCTGTTACAATGTACATTTTTATAGATGAAGATGATGGGTTCCTGTTTCCGAATTTTGTTTTCTCTTATATTTCAGTAGAAGCTGGCGATTTACCGGTTCCAACAAACAGTTTTTGGCCTATTTTGTCTTCTCCGATTCATTTAATAAAATGATCCATATATTCTAGAAAATGTGGGAAAAAGCACTGAGCTCAGAAATCTCCGCAAAAATGTCCATTGGAAACGGGAGATCGCCAACTTCAACTAGAAAATAAGAGGAGACAAAATTAGGCCAAAAAACATATCATTTAATAAAATGGTCCATATCTTCCAGAAAATGTGGAAAATAGCCCCGAGCTCAAAAAATCCGCAAAAAATGTCCTTCGGGACCGAGAGAATGCCATCTTCAACTTAAATATTAGAGAAGACAAAATTAGGCCAAAAAATCATATCATTCAATATAAAGATCGCCATCTTCAATTGGAAAATAAAAGAATACAAACTTTGGTTTTAAAAATCATATCATTTAATAAAAAGATCCATATCTTCCATAAAATGTAGAAAATAGCCCTGAGCTTAGAAAAATCTACAAAAATGTAAGTTGGAACACCTGGAGATCACATCTTCAACTTAAAAATAATAGAAGACAAACTTAAGCTATATAAATCATATCATTTAATAAAAAGATCTATATCTTCTATAAAATAAAGAAAATAACATTGAGCTCAGAAATCCGAACAAAGGTCTGCTGGAACCAGGAGATCTCTATGTTCAACTTAAAAATAAGTGAAGACAAAATTTGGCAATAAAAATCATATCATTTAATATAACGATTCAAATTTTCCTTAAAATGTAGAAAATATCCCAGAGCTCAGAAAAATCCAAAAAAAAATCTTTCGAAACCGGGAGGTCGCTAAATTTAAAGAAGAAAACAAAATTCGGCCAAAAATCATATCATTTAAAAAAACGGTCGATATCTTCTAGATAATATAGAAAATAGCCCACAACTCAGAAAAATCTACAAATATATCCTTTGGAACTGGGAGATAGCTAAATTTAACAATAAAACGAAAAACAATCCGGCCAAAACAACATAACATTTAATAAAAAAAGTCGATATCTTCCTAATAATAAAGAAAATAGCACTGCGCTCAGAAAAATCTGCAAAAATATCTGTTGGAACCGGTAGATCGCCATAATCAATGAAAAAATATAAGAAGATAAAACTAAGTCAAAATCATATCATTTAATAAAACGATCGATATCTTTCAGAAAATACAAAAATAGCCCCGAGGTCAGAAAAATTCGCAAAAATTTCCGTTGGAAATGGGAGACCGCCATCTTCAAGTGAAAAGTAAGAACCATATCTTCTAAATGTAGCTACCATCTTCAAGAGAAGACAAAATTAGGCTAGAAAAATCATATTATTTAATAAAAAGAACCATATCTTCTAAATGTAGAAAATATCCCCAAGCTCAAAAAAATCCACAAAAATGTCCGTTGGAACCGAATGATCACCATATTCAACTGAAAAAAAAGAGTAGTCAAAATTAAGCCAAAATATCATATCATTTAATAAAAACATACATAACTTCCATTAAAAGTAGAAATAGGCCCGAGATCAGAAAAATCCACAACAATATCCATTGGTACGTGGAGACTGCCAGCTTCAACTCAAAAATAAGAGAAGACAAAAGATAGGCTATAAAAATCATATCATTTGCTAAAAAAGATTCATATCTAATAGAAAATGTAAAAATACACTGGATCTCAGAAAAATCTGCAAAAATATGTAAAAATACACTGGGAGGTCGCCATCTTCAACTGAAAAATTAGAGACAAAATTTGGCTATAAAAATAATATAAGACCCAAATCTTCAAGAAAATGCAGTAAATAGTCCGAGCTTTAGGAAAAATACGCAAAAATGTCCGTTAGAACCAGAAGATCGCCATCTTCAACTGAAAAAAAATAAGAGAATAGAAAATTAAGCCAAAAACAATATCATTCAATAAAAAGATCAATATCTTTCAGAAAATTTAGGAAATATCCCCGAGCTTAGAAAAATATCCGTTGGAACCGGGAGATGGCCATCTTCAGCTAAAAAATAAGAGAAGAGAAACTTAGGTTATAAAAATTATTTCATTTAATCAAACATCCATATCTTTAAGAATATGTAGAAAATAATCCCGAGCTCAGAAAATTCTGCAACAATATCCGATGGAACTGGGAGATCGTCATCTACAACTGAAAAATAAGAGAAGACAAATTATGATTTAAAAGTCATATCATTTAATATATAGATCCATATCTTACAACTAATGTAAAATATAGCACCGAGCTCAGAAAAATCCGCATAAATGTCCTTAGAACCGGAGATTGTCGTCTTCAACTGCAAAAACGAAAGACAAAATTAGGCCAAAAAATCATATCATTTAATAAAAAGATCTATATCTTCGAGAAAATATTCCAGATCTCAGAGAAGTTCGCAAAATGTCTGTTGGAACTGGGAGATCATCATATTCAACTGAAAATAAGAGAAGACAAAATTAGGCTTTAAAAATCATATCATTTAATATAAAGATCCATATCATGCAGAAAATGTAGAAAATAGCCCCGAGCTTAGAAAAATCCGGAAAAAGGTCTGTTGGAACCGGGAGATCGCATACTTCAACCGAAAAAAAGAAGAAAATACAAAATGAGACCAAAATTCATATTATTTAATAAAAAATACAAATCTTTTAGAAAATATAGAAAATAGACTCGAATTCAGAAAAATACATATCTTCTAAAAATGCAGAAAATAGCAACGAGGGCATAAAAATTCACAAAAATTTCTGTTTGAACCATGATACGCCATCTTCAACTGAAAAATTAGAGAAGATAAACTTAGACGATAAAAATTATTCATTTAATAAAAAGATTCATATCTTTCTTAAAATTTAGAAAATATCACCGAGCTCAGAAAAATCCGAAAAAATGTCAGTTGGAACCGAGAGATTGCCATTTTCTATAGAAAAATAAGAAAAGACAAAATTAGAACCTACAAAATCATATCATTTAATATATAGACCCATATCTTCCATAAACTGTAGAAAATAGCTGGAGCTCAGAGAAATCAGCAAACATGTCTGTTGAAACCGGGAGATCGCCATTTTCAACTTAAAAATAATAGAAGACAAACTTAAGCTATAAAAATCATATCATTTAATAAAAATATCCATATCTTCCATAAAATAAAGAAAATAGGTCAGAGCTCAGAAAATCCACAAAAATGTCCGCTAGACCTGGGAGATCCCTATGCTAAACTGAAAAAATAAGAGAAGACAAAATTAGGCAATAAAAATCATATCATTAAATATAAAGATTCTCATTTTCCACAAAATGTAGAAAACATCCCAGAGCTCAGAAAAATCCGCAAAAATATCCGTCAGAACCGAGAGATTGCCAACTTTAACGAAAAAGAGAGAAGACAAAATTAGGCCAAAAATCATATCATTTAATAAAATGTTCGATATCTTCCAGAAAATACATAAAATAGGCCAAAGCGCAGAAAAATTGGCAAAATATCTGTTGGTTCCGGAAGATTATCATCCTCAACGAAAAAATAAGAGAAGACAAAATTAGGCCAAAAAATCATTAATAAAACGATCGATATCTTCCAGAAAATACTGAAAATAGCCCTTAGTTCAGAAAAATCCGGCAAAATGTCCGTAAGAACTGTGAAACCGACATCTTTAAGTGAAAAATAAGAGAAGACGTAGGCTATAAAAATCATATGATTTAATCAAAAGATCCATATCTACAATAAAAATATAGAAAATAGCCTCGCATTCTGGAAAAATACGCAAAAACTTCTGTTTGAACTGGGAGATCGCTATCATCAATTGAAAAATAAGAGAAGCCAAAAATAAGGCTAGAAAAATCATATCATTTAATAAAAAGATCCATATCTTATAGAAAATATAAAAAATAGTCCCTAGCTCAGAAATATATGCAAAAATGGCTATTGAAACTGGGATATCGCGATCTGCAACTGGAAAATAAGAGAGGACAAAATCAGGCCAAAAATATCATATTATTTAATAAAACGATCCATATCTTCCAAAAATGTGCAAATTAGGCCAGATCTCAGAAAATTCAGCAAAAATGTCAGTTGGAACCGGATGCTCGCCATGTTCAACTGGAATATAAGAGAAGACAAAATTAGGTAAAAAAATCGTATCATTTAACAAAATGATCCATATCTTCCAGAAAATGTGGAAAATAGCCCGGAGCTCAGAAAATCTGCCAACATGTCTGTTGGGACCGAGAGAATGCCATCTTCAAATGGAATATAAGAGAAGACAAAATTAGGCCAAAAAATCATATCATTCAATATACAAATCGCCATCTTCAACGGGAAAATAAGAGAAGACAAAATTAGGTTATAAAAATCAAATCATTTAATAAAAAGATTCGTATCTTCCATAAAATGTTGAAAATTTCCCGGAGCTCAGAAAAATCCGCAAAAATGTCTGTTTGAACTGGGAGATCGCCTTTTTCAACTTAAAAATATTGAAGCCAAACTTAAGCTATAGAAATCATATCATTTAATAAAAAGCTACATATCTTCCATAAAATAAAGAAAATAGCACTTCGCTCAGAAAAGCCGCAAACTGTCCGTTAGAACCGGGAGATCCCTATGTTCAACTGAAAAATAAGAGAAGCAAAATTAGGCAGTAAAAATCATATCATTTAATATAACGATTCTTATGTTCCATAAAATGTAGAAAATATCCCCGAGCTCAGAAAAATCCGCAAAAATATCCGTCAGAACCGAGTGATCGCCAAATTTTACTAAAAAGAGAAGACAAAATTAGGCTAAAATGATATCATTTAATAAAACGATCGATATCTTCCATATTATACATAAAATAGGCCAAAGCACAGAAAAATCGGCAAAAATATCCGTTGGTTCCGGAGATCGCCTTCATGAAAAATAAAATAAAAGAAGATAAAATAAGCCCAACAATTCTAAAATTTAATAAAACGATCAATATCTTCCAGAAAATACTGAAAATAGCCCCGAGTTCAGAAAAATTCGCAAAAATATTGGTTGAAACCGAGAAACCAGCATCTTTAAGTGAAAAATAAGAGAAGAAAAACGTAGGCTATAAAAATCATATCATTTAATAAAAAGATCCATATCTACAATAAAATATAGAAAATAGTCTCGCGTTCAGAAAAATATGCAAAAACTTCTGTTTGAACCGGGAGATCGCTATCATCAATTGAAAAATAAGAGAAGTCAAAATTAGGCTAGAAAAATCATATAATTTAATAAAAAGATCTATATCTAACAGAAAATGTAGAAAATAGTATCGAGCTCAAAAATATCGGCCAAAATGTCCATTATAACTGGGATATCACCATCTTCTACTTTAAAAAATAAGAGAATAGGCTACAAAAATAATATAATGTAATAAAAAGATCCTTATCTTCCAGAAAATATAGAAAATAATCCCGAGCTCAAAAAACAGCAAAAATGGCAGTTGGAACCGGAAGATCACAATCTGCAATCCTTAAAATTCGAAATTTTATGGATTTGTTCAATAACTTTTATTAGATCCTTATCAACTATAAGGTTTGTTCGTCCATTGTGCTACCCTAATCTTAATTAGGATTTTAATAGATCAATTATAACATTTTACAAAATTAGTCATTTAATGATAATCATTATCGGAACAATTTAAAATAATGATAGTCAATTAAGGGGGCTACCCTAATCAGGAATTAGGTTTTGATGTCGTAATTGTTCATTAAAACGTATCATGTCAAATTTTTAAAATTTTATCTCATAAGATTTTAAATTAATGTCTAACCTAAAAGGTTCATGAATAATCTGATTATGCATCATAGCCAATAATGTCAACCAACTAATTATCACATGAATTAGGGTTCAATAGTGTGACATATCAAGAGAACATGCAAGTTAAAATTATTTACCACATAAATAATAAGACTGATGATCTAAAATTTAACATTTAAATTTAAAATTTAAAATTTAAACATTTTATCACATAAAATTTGGTTTATAAAAATTATCAAATAATTTTAAATACAAACCTAAGCTGAAACATTTTAAGATTAAATCATCTTAGAAAATAATCTTTAAAAATGTATGTAACTAAAAGAAATGAATTTTTAATTCCATCTCATAAAAAAATTTCCTTTATGTTACATATACTACAAAATAATTTTAAAACATTTTTAAAATTGTTGAAATCATTTTTAACACTTTCAGATTAAGTAAAAAAAATCTTTCAATCTTTATGTAACTAAAAGAAATAAATTTTTAATGTCGTCTTATGAAATAAAATTTTTCTTAATGTTACATAACCTTTAAAACCTTTTAAATGCTTACTAAAATTATTTTTAACTCATAAAAGAAAATTTTTAAAAGCATTTAAACATAGTAGACTTATTAAACTCAATCACATAAAATTTAAAACGTCCCCCAAAATTTTCATGATAAAAAACAATTTTTTAAAACACAAAAATTTGTTTAACCAATTTTAACATTAAGTTAAAATATACGTATATTAAAAACAAGAAATTTAATAATTTAAAATCGCTGCAAATTAAGAGCTCTGATACCACTGGAGGGTTTTGGCAGACCCTCAGAGCTCAGATCTGTGCCCGTCCTAAGTCGGACGGACCACAGAGGCATAAAAACAGCATAAAATAAAACATGCTAGCTAAACTATTTAGCTAGGCCCTAAGAGAGACAGAACCTAGCCCGATCTATGCCAACTTGGGTAGGTCCAGCCCACCCCAAGAGGGATCTATCCTACTGCGAAATTAAATTATATTAAAAAACTTAAAGAACATACCCGAAATCTTGATCTTGGGACAGGCAAGATGTACCACACCAACTTCTTGTGCTCCTTGTAGCCGAGCCGCCTCACGCCTTCGAACCGATCTACCCGAGCCATCTCCAAGCCGATCACTTGCCGAAGAAAGTTTCACTTAAACAGACCCGCGTCTTAGACGGCTGGATCTGAATCTAAAACCCCCTTCGTAGTCTTGATAGGACCCGTCAGGAAAATAGGAAGAAGAGAGGAAGAATAGTTTAAGTCGTAGATCGAGCTTGCTCAAAATTCGGAGCTACTCGATCGAAGACTTGGTGCATTTTTCAACGAAGAGAGTGCACCCCCATTTATATAGGGAGTCGGCACCTCTCTTTTCGTCACGAGCAATTTGGGACAAATCTCAAATAAAAGAGAACTTAATTTAGTTAATTGAAGTTAATAAGCCTTTCACAAAGGCCAACTTCAACCAATTAGTTCTCCCTTACCATCGAGCTTCAGGGACGATACAAGTTATCATTTCGAAGGACTTCGAATAGTGAACGTGTAGGAACGAACGACGACGAATTCTAACTTCGTTTGACCCCTCAAACAATTACCCAAAGATGGACAGAAACCAGATTTTCGTAGCCGTCACATAGGGTTTTAAAAAAAACCTATTTCAGCTTAAGTTAAAATGTGGGCACGCCTGCTAGGCAAGCAGGCGCGCCTGCTCCCCTTGCGGGCGGGCGCCCGCAAGGGCGCAGCAATGCCCCCGGCCCGTAAGGGCGGGCGTCATAGGGCTTGTGGGCCGGGTCATAGGGCGGGGCAGGGTCGCCCGCCCCGCTCAGCGAGCAGGCGCCCCGCCCTTAGGCAGGTGCAGCCCACAATGGAGGGGCGGGTGCGGCCCGCACAGCGGGCCAAAACGCTCAGAAAAGCTGATGCACCCGCTTTTAGAGCGGGCGTGCCCCGTCCCTTTTGTTGTCTTGCTTGGGCCCTTAGTGGGTCTAACACACTTGGCCCTTTTGAGCTGTTTTTGTGTTTTCGGGCTCGTTTGAGCTCCATTTTGGATGTGATTTGAACCTGCGTTTAGACCGGGATTATTTCGTCAATAAGGTAACCCTTTTCAATGCTTTTGTTCCTACAAATATTGTCATAACCAATTTACGACACGTTTAATCTTGTTTGCATCGAATGCAACATTGTCCTTATCTACGACTCAGTCTTACAACTAGCTTGTGAACTTAACTATTCCATTTCATCGAATGAATTCCTCTTATTTATCTTCCCATTACTAATACACAAATACTACTTGGTGTGAGACCCTACAGCCTGACCCTACTATAGGTTTGGGCTCGAAACCCCTAGACAATGGTAACCACGAGTAGCAGGTGTCGTCCCTGTTTCAGAATCATACTTACGTGATCGACCCAATAACAAACGGTGTTGGGATCACCTGATTGTGTCAGTGATGAATTCTACCGTTTTAGTCCCTTCGTTAAGACTGTGTCTCTGCATGGCCTAGGGTATGGTATACCGTCAACCCCAATAGCCAGTATTAATCAGTATACTGTGGTCTGTGTTGTATTCATGTTGTACATCCTACAACGTACCTCGGCCGAGGATTAACACAAAGTCCGTACTGATCCAGTGACACTAACTTCTCTTAAACAAAAGAAACGAATCCCATCTAAGTCATCTAATTCCCTCGTGAGCTTCAGGTGTCACCCAAGCTAAGATCTTTCAGCAGGCCGAGCCTCGAAGCAAGATCATAGATCTAAGTGACACTAGCCATTCACAGGTTTATACTGAGGACTTCAGGTCATAAGGACCATCTAGTCTATCATCACTATAGAGTTATTATTTACAGTTTAGTTAAAGCTTAACCATTTAATAACTCTAAGTTGGTTGTTCAGTGAACTCATTCCCCAATGAGCACCTGTGTCTCGTCTTTGACTTCGCCAAGTCGAATGACTATGAGATCATCATTACCCTAAGGTAAGACAAAGACACAATGGTCTAACCGATGTGTCGATATCCTATTCTCGACATATCTATGACCATGAACCGTTTAAGACTTAAGTTTCTAATCGGTCACTAACTTCTCATAATTGAGATCTACATCTTGATACGTAGTGACCTGACTATAAGTCTAAGGAAATTATCTAAGTATTAGATTCAACGAATTCAAACTTAGGATAATAGACACCATATTAACTCTTAACAAGAGTATACTAAGGATAAATTTCCTTATGGGCATATATCCTCCTACAGAAACTTGCCACCATCGCCAAAAATTCTCATCGAAAAACTACGAAGGATTAAACTTGTAGTACCTATTCAGGATTAAGAAGCATTAACAACACTAAGCATGATCTTATATGGAAAAGAATTATAAGTAACTACTTCTAAATTACCTAATAATCAGAAGCCTAGCATGTTGTACTCAACCTTGAGTTGCTTCAAAGCATTGGCCATGCACTTTCCTAGTGATACAATATTTGGTTTCAACAAATAAAATCTAGAAATTGCCTCAGTTTCAAATTTCAGACTCTCAACAAATTATTTCAAAAGAGAATTAACATGGGAAATGCCACGTGATCAACATTCACCATAAATTACATGCCAATAAGCTTTATTGCTATTGAGGTCCTCCCTAAAAGAAATATATAGACCATAAGATGAGCTCAACCCGGATGCCTGTTGGAAGAAGAGGAAGCTCTCCAAGAAAAAAATCCATGCTGCACGAATCTACTCTTTACACCTAGTTGCTAGAATTCAAGGCCCAGGTCGATGCAGCCTTAGCAAGGAAGAAGATCGACATCCATAAGTCACTGAAAAACACTCCATTGTTGCATAGAATGCTGAGGAGTTAATACATTTATGAGTTCAACACATTTACAGTTACATAGAACAAAAATACAAAACCGTCCTCCAATTCATTTTTCAGCACAAATCGAACATAAGCCAATCAATCTGATGGGTAGCAAAAATTCAAGATAATTAATAGTAAACACCTTAAAACATTAATAAATCAAAATCAAATTCTTACCCATAATTAACGATAACTGTGCAGAGATCTTGTTAAAAGAAAAGCCCTAATCAAGCACAAAGAGCATTAAAATTTCACGAGGGAAAAAAGCAAATAAAATATTATCTCAATCGAAAGAAATCGCAAGAGAAATTGTAAGAAATAGAACCCCACAAAATAACAAAAATTACAAAAAATTGAAGAAAAATGATAGAATTTTATACTTGCAAATAATAATGGCGTGCGCTAGAGAGGGAAATAGAGATCAAGCGAGAGACACATCAACTGAGTCTTGACAACATCTAATGGCATTGGCCCCGTAACTGAAATCCTTACACATCACTTGGGATTCCTGAGGATAATAATAACTGAAAGCAGACGAACTAATCAGATGAACTAAGCTCTTAATGAAACATCTTACTAATGTACATGTCCTCGTTAACAGGGAGTGATTTCTTCTTTCCCTTCCCGGTCTTTGGTCGCAGCATCAGGATCTGGATCTGAGGATAAATCATGAGTCAGGAGACATTATAAAAATCAGAATCTGAAGTCACAGCATCAAACAAATAAATTAAATTGTAGCATCAACCAAATAATTAAAAAAGGATCAGGATCAAGAACCATCCCTCGAGCATCAGCCCATGACGACATTCACTGTACGCCAGAGCTCGAGGATCGACTGCATCATGCTTCTAATTTTCTTGCTGTCAGGGAGTGGGGTTTTTTTGGGGGCATGGGGCAGAGAGAGAGAGAGAGAGAGAGAGAGAGAGAGAGATCCGATGACATTCATTGTAAGAGAGAGAGATATATATATCCGATGACATTCATTGTAAGTAGCCATGGGGGTTTTAGGGGCAGGGGAGAGAGTGAGAGAGAGTGAGAAAAAGAGGGGTCCCCAAGGTTTGGGTCAGCTGAATCTCCCGCCAAAGTTTCGTTCTCATATGCAAATTTCAAATTTTTATGTTTTCAAACCAAATTTCAAGTTTCAAATTCCCCCCTTCCCCAAGCTTTCCCCCAAACTTATACTAGTCAGCAACTTGTGTTTGTCCCAGTCATCTGTTGTTTGCCCATGTAGGACAAACATGTCCACGTAGGACAAAATTTAAAAATGCTCTCAAATGTATAATAGATATGGATCTTTTTATTAAATGATATGATTTATATAGTTTACGTTTGTCTTCTATTATTTTTAAGTTGAAGATGGCGATCTTACGGTTCCAGTAGACAATTTTGTAGATTTTTCTGAGCTTCAGGATATTTTCTACAATTTAAGGCGGATATGTATCTTTTTATTAAATGATATGATTTTTATAACCTAAGTTTGTCTTCTCTTATTTTCCAGTTGAAGATCGCGATCTTTATATTAAATGATTTGCTTTTTTGGCTTAATTTTGTCTTCTCCTATATTTCAGTTGAAGATGGCCTTCTTTCGGTCCCAACTGACATTTTTGCAGATTTTTAAGCTCCGGGCTATTTTCCACATTTTTGGAAGATATGGATGGTTTTATTAAATGATATGATTTTTGGCCTAATTTTTCCTTCTCTTATTTTCCATTAGAGTTGGCAATCTCCCGATTCCAACAGACCTTTTTGTGGATATTTCTGAGCCGCGGACTATTGTTCATATTTTCTGGAATATATGGATCGTTTTATTAAATGATATCAGAGAAAACAAAATGAGCCAAAAATGTCCGTTGGAACCGGGAAATCACCATCTTCAACTGAAATATAAGAGAAGACAAAATTCAGAACCGGGAAATGTCATCTTCATATATAAAAATGTCTTTTGTAATAGATATCGCCATCTTCAACTAAAAATATTTTTATATATTATATCCTGAGATTGCTACTATTTTCAATATTTTATGAAAGATATGGATCTTTTTATAATTGGTATGATTTTTCTTGCCTAAATTTGTCTTCTCTTATTTTTTTGTTGAAGATTTCGACTTTTTATTAAATGATATGATTTTTTGGCCTAATTTTGTCTTCTCTTATATTCTATTTGAAGATAGCGATCACCCGGTTCCAACAGATATTTTTATGGATTTTTTTGAGTTTCGGCATATTTTCCACATTTTTGGAAGATATGGATTTTTTTATTAAATGATATGATATTTTGGCCTAATTTTGTCTTCTTTTATTTTCTAGTTGGAGATGGCGATCTCCAGGTTCCAACGGACATTTTTGTGGATTTTTCTAAGTTTTGGGCTATTTCTACATTTTCTGGGAGATATGTTTCTTTTTATTAAACGATATGAATTTTTGGCCTAATTTTGTCAACTCATATTTTTTCTATTGAATATGTCGATTTCACGGGTCCAACGGACATTTTGGCGGATTTTTCTGAACTCGGAGCAATTTTTTCACATTTTATGGAAGATATGGATCTTTTTATTAAATGATATGAATATTTGGCCTAATTTTGTCTGTTATTAGTTTTCAGTTGATGGCGATCTCTCGATTCCAACGGACATTTTTGCGGATTTTTTGAGCTCCGGGCAATTTTTTTAAAATTTTCTAGAAGATATGGATCTTTTATTAAATGATATGATTTTTGGCCTAATTTTGTCTTCTCTTATATTTAAGTTGAAGAGTGCGATCTCCCAGTTCCAACGGATATTTTTGCGTATTTTTCGGAGTTTGATGCTATTTTCTACATTTTCAAGAAGACTTGTATCTTTATATTAAATGATATTATTTTCATGCCTTAAGTTTGTCTTCTCTTATTTTTCAATTGAAGATGGTGATATCCTCATTCCAACAGATATTTTTGCGGATTTTTCTGAGCTCAAGGCTATTTTCTACATTTTCTGGACGATATGGTGCTTTTTATTAAATAATATGATTTTTATAATCTATGTTTCTTTTATCTTATTTTTCAGTTGAAGATGACGATCTTCCAGTTCCATCGGACATTTTTGTAGATTTTTCTGAGCTCCGACCTATTTTCTACATTATCTGGAAGATATGAATATTTGTATTAAATGATATGATTTTTTGTCCTAATTTTGTTTTCTCTTAATTTTACCTCGAAAATTCCGATCTCCTGGTTTCAACTGACATTTTGTCGACTTTTCTGAACTCGTAGCTATTTTCTGGATGATATAGAACATTTTATTAAATGATATCATCTTTGGCCTAATTTTGTCTTCTCTTATTTTAAGTTGAAGACGTCAATCTCACTAGTCGAACTGACATTTTGCCGATTTTTCTGAGTTCGGGGCTATTTTCTGCTTTTCTGGAAGATATGGATCGTTTTATTAAATGATATCATCTTTGGCCTAATTTCGTCTTCTCTTATTTTTTTCGTTGAAGACATCGATCTCCCGGTTACAACGGACTTTTTTGCGGATTTTTATGAGCACCGGGATATTTCCTACATTTTCTGTAAGATATGGATCTTGATATTAAATGATATGATTTTTATAGCATAATTTTGTCTACACTTATTTTTTTAGTTGAACACGGCAATCTCCCAGTTCCAACGAACATTTTTACGGATTTTTTTGAGTTTGTGCTATTTTCTACATTTTATGGAAGATACGAGTATATAAATAAAATGAAATGATTTTTAGGTTCTAATTTTTTCTTCTCTAATTTTTATTGAAGATGGCGATCTCTCGGTTCTGACAGCCATTTTTTTTGGATTTTTTAGCATGGTGCTATTTTCTAAATTTTATGAAAGATATGGATCTTTTTGTTAAATGATATGATTTTTATCGTTTAAGTTTTTCTTCTCTTATTTTTCAATTGAAGATTGTGTCTCCCGGTTCAAACGGAAATTTTTGTGAATTTTTATGCACTCGGGGCTATTTTTTGTATTTTCTGGAAGATATGGATCGTTTGATATGATTTTTTGGCCTATTTGGTCTTCTCTTATTTATTTGTTTTGTAGATTTTTTTGAGCTATGAGATATTTTCTATATTTTCTGTAAGATATGGATCTTTATAAATGATATGATTTTTATAACTTTTCATCACTTTTTTATTTGAGGTTGACGATCTCCCGGTTCCAACTGACTTTTTTGCGGATTTTTCTGAGCTCGAGCCTATTTTCTACATATTCTGAAAGAAATGTATTTTTTATTAAATAAGATGGCTTTGGCCTAATTTTTTTCTATTCTTTTTTCATTTGAAGAAGGCGATCTCCCAGTTCCAACTTACTTTTTTGCGAAATTTTCTAAACTCGGGGCCATTTTCTACATTGTCTGTAAGATATGGATCTTTATATTAAATGATATGATTTTTATCGCCTAATTTTGTCTTCTCTTATTTTTCAGTTGAATACGATGATCTCCAGGTTCAAACGGACATTTTGAGAACTTCTCCGAGCTCCGGACTATTTTCTACATTTTCTGGAAGATATGGATCCTTTTATTAAATGATCTGATTTTTTGGCCTAAATTTTTCTTTCCTACTTTCTATTGAAGACGACGATCTCCCGGTTCCAACAGTCATTTTTTGCTGATTTTTCTAAGCTCGACACTATATTTTACAATTTCTGTAAGATATGGAACTTTATATTAAATGATATGATAAATCCTCATTTTGTCTTCTCTTATTTTTCATTTGTTGATGGCGATCTCCCGGTTCCATCGGATATTGTTGCAGATATTTCTGAGCTCGGATTATTTTCTACATTTTCTGGAAGATACGGAAGTTTTATTAAAGGAAATGATTTTTATAACTAAGTTTCTCTTCTCTTATTTTTCAGTTGAAGATGGTGATCTCCCGGTTCCAACAGATATTTTTGCTGATTTTTCTGAGTTCGCGGCTATTCCCAAAATTTTCTAAAAGATATTGATCTTTTTATTAAATGATAGGATTTTTGGCCAAATTTTCTATTCTCTTATTTTTCAGTTGAAGATGGCGATCTCACGGTTCCTACGGGCGTATTTTTCATGAGCTCGGTACTATTTTCTGGATTTTCTGGAAGATATGGATCTTTTATATAGAGATATATTATTTTACAGCCTAATTTTGTCTCTTCTTATTTTTCAAGTTGAAGATGGCGACCTCCCGGTTCCAACGGACATTTTTGCATGTTTTTCTGAGCTCGAGTGTATTTTTACATTTTTAAAGAATATAAATCTTTTTATTAAATGATATGATTTTTATAGCCTAATTTTGTCTTCTCTTATTTTTCAATTGAAGATGACGATCTCCCAGTTCCAACTGAAATTTTTCCAGATTTTTCTGAACTTGAGGCTATTTTCTACATTTTATTGTACATATAGATTTTTTATTATACAATATGATTTTATAGCCTACTTTTGTCTTCTCTTATTTTCCACTCGAAGATTTTGGTTTCCGGTTCCAACAAAAATTTTTGCAGATTTTACTGTATTTTCTGGAAGATAACGATCGTTTTATTAAATGCTATGTTTTTTATCTAATTTTGTCCTCTCTTAGATTTTTCATTGATAATGGTGATCTTCCGGTTCCCATGGATATTTTTGAGAACTTTTTTAGCTCTGGGATATTTTCTGTATTATCTGGAAGATATCACGTGTTTTATTAAATGAGATGATATTTTGGCCTAATTTTATCTTCTTTGTTTTTCGTTAAATTTTGTGCCTTTCCGTTTTCGACGGTGTGGATTTTTCTGAGCTCGGGGATATTTTCTACATTTTATGGAAAATAAGCATCTTTTTATTAAATGATATGATTTTTATTGCCTAATTTTGTCTTCTCTTTTTTTGTTGAACATACCGATCTGCCGGTTCTAACGGACATGTTTGCGGAATTTCTGAGCTCTGTGCTATTTTCTTTATTTTTTAGAAGATATAGACCTTTTTATAAAACGATATGATTTTTATAGTTCAAATTTGTCTTCCATTAATTTTAAACTGAAGATGGCTATCTCTCGGTTCCAACAGACAATTTTGCGGATTTTTTTTGAGCTCCGGGCTATTTTCTACATTTTATGGAAGATATGTATCTTTTTATTTAGTGATATGATTTTTATAACCTAAGTTTGTCTTCTCTTATTTTTCAATTGAAGATGGCAATCTTTATATTGAATGGTTTGATTTTTTTGGCCTAATTTTGTCTTCTCTTATATTTCAGTTGAAGATGGCATTCTTTCTGTCCCAACTAACATTTTTGCAGATTTTTTTGAGCTCCGGGCCATTTTCCACATTTTCTGGAAGATATGGATGGTTTTATTAAATGATATGATTTTTGGCCTAATTTTGTCTTTTCTTATTTTCCAGTAGAATTTGGAGATCTCCCGGTTCCAACGGACACTTTTGAGTATATTTCTGAGCTGCGTGCTATTGTTCACATTTTCTGGAATATAGAGATCGTTTTATTAAATGATATCAGAGAAGACTAGTTTAGGATAAAAATTTCCGTTGGAACTAGGAAATCGCCATCTTCAACTGTAATATAAGAGAGGACAAAATTCCGAATCGGGAAATCGCAATCTTCATCTATAAAAATGTTTGTTGTTACCGAGATATTGCCATCTTTAACTGAAAAGATTTTTCTATTTCATTTTCTGAGATTGGTGCTATTTTCTATATTTTATGAAGATATGGATCTTTTTATTAATTGATATGATTAATCTACCCGAAATTTTTCTTCTCTTATTTCCTGTTGAAGATGTCGATCTTTTTATTAAATGATATGAATTTTGGCCTACGTTTTGTCTTCTCTTATATTCCAGTTGAAGATGGCGATCACCCGGTTTCAACGAACATTTTCATGGATTTTTCTGAGTTTCGGCCTATTTTCCACATTTTGGAAGATATCGATTGTTTTATTAAATGATATGATATTTTGGCTTAATTTTGTCTTCTCTAATTTTCCTGTTGAAGATGACGATCTCTAAGTTCCAACGAACATGTTTGCAGATTTTTCTGAGTTTGGGGCTATTTTTACATTTTTTGGAAGATATGTTTCATTTTATTAAACGATATGATTTTTGGCCTAATTTTATCTTCTCATATTTTTCAATTGAATATGTCGATTTCCCGGTTCCAACAGACATTTTGGCGGATTTTTCTGAGTACGGAGCAATTTTTTTACATTTTCTGTAAGATATGGATCTATTTATTAAATGATATGAATATTTGGCCTAATTTTGGCTTTTCTTAATTTCAAAGTTGAAGAGTGCAATCTCCCGGTTCCAACAGATATTTTTGCGAATTTTTTGATTTCGGTGCTATTTTCTACATTTTCTCGAAGACTTGTATCTTTTATTAAATGATATAATTTTCCTACCCCAATTTTGCCTTCTCTTATTTTTCAATTGAAGATGGCAATCTCCTTGTTCCAACAGATATTTTTGCAGATTTTTCTGAGCTCGAGACTATTTTCTACATTTTCTGGACGATATGGAGCTTTTTATTAAATGATATGATTTTTATAAACAAAGTTTCGCTTATCTTATTTTTTAGTTGAAGATGACGATCTCCTGGTTCCATCGAACATTTTTGTGGATTTTTCTTAGCTCCTGCTTATTTTCAACATTATCTGAAGATATGAATACTTGTACTAAATGATATGATGTTTTGTCCTAATTTTGTTTTCTCTTATTTTTAAGTCGAAAATTCTGATCTCCCAGTTCCAACTAACATTTTGTTGCTTTTTCTGAGCTCTGGGCTTTTTCCACCTTTTCTGGATGATATGGATCTTTTTATTAAATGATATCATCTTTGGCCTAATTTTGTCTTCTCTTTTAAGTTGAAGATGGCGATCTCACTATTCCAATTGACATTTTACCGATTTTTCTGAGATCGTTGCTATTTTATGCATTCCATTGAATATTTGGATCATTTTATTAAATGATATAATTTTTTGGATTAATTTTGTCTTCACTTATTTTTTTCAGTTGAAGATAGCGATCTCTTGGTTCCAACAGACCTTTTGCGGATTTTTATGAGCTCAGGGTTATTTTCTACATTTTCTTTAAGATATTGATTTTTATATTAAATGACATGATTTTTATAGCATAATTTTGTCTACTCTTATTTTTTCAGTTGAACATGGCGATCTCCCGGTTCCAACGGACATTTTTGCGGATTTTTTTGAGATTGGGGCTATTTTCTATATTTTATGGAAGTTATAGGTATATGTTTAAAATGATATGATTTTTACGTTCTAATTTTGTCTTCTCTTATTTTTCTATTGATGACGGCAATCTTTCGGTCTAACAGACATTTTTTTCCCTTTTTTTGAGCTCGGTGGTATTTTCTAAATTTTATGGAAGATATGGATCTCTTTATTAACTGATATGACTTTTATCGTCTAAGTTTATCTTCTCTTATTTTTTTCAGTTGAATATGGCGTCTCCCGATTCAAACAGAAACTTTTGCGCAATTTTATGAGCTCGAGGCTAATTTCTGAATTTTCTGGAGATATGGATCGTTCAATATGATTTTTTTGTCCGAATTTGGCCTTCTCTTATTTATTTGTTTAAGATGGCGACCTCTTGGTTCCAACGGACATTTTTGCAGATTTTTTGAGCTACGATCTATTTTCTACATTTTCTGTGAGATATGGATCTTTAAAAATGATATGATTTTTATAGCCTAATTTTGTCATCACTAATTTTTTATTTGAGAATGGTGATCTCCCCGTTCCAACAGACTTTTTTCCTAATTTTTCTAGGCTCGAGTCTATTTTCTACATTTTCTGAAAGATATGTATTTTTTATTAAATGATATGGTTTTTGGCCTGATTTTGTTCTCTTCTTTTTTTCGGTTGAAGAAGGCGATCTCCCGGTTTCAACTTACTTTTTTACGAATTTTTCTAAGTTCGGGGCTATTTTCTACATTTTCTATAAGATATGGATCTTTATATTAAACGATATGATTTTTATAGACTAATTTTATCTTCTCTTATTTTTTCAGTTGAATTTGACGATCTCCCAGTTCCAACAGACATTTTGCGGACTTCTCTGAGCTTCGAACTATTTTCTACATTTTCTGGAAGATATGGATCCTTTTATTAAATGATATGATTTTTTGTCCTAATTTTGTCTTTCCTTTTTTCGGTTGAATATGACGATCTCCCAGTTCCAACAGACATTTTTGTGGATTTTCTGAGCTCGACGCTATATTTTACATTTTCTGTATGATATGGAACTTTATATTAAATGTTATGATTATTAAATCCTAATTTGTCTTCTCTTATTTTTTATTTGTTGATGGCAATCTCCCAGTTCCATCAGATATTGTTGCAGATTTTTCTGAGCTTGTATTATTTCTACATTTTCTGTAAGATATGGATGTTTTATTAAATGATATGATTTTTGTTGATTTTTCCGAGTTCAGGGCTATTTTCAAAATTTTCTAAAAGATATTGATCTTTTTATTAAATGATAGGATTTTTGGCCTAATTTTCTATTCTCTTAATTTTCAGTTGAAGATGGCAATCTTCTAGTTCCAACGGGCATCTTTGCTCATTTTTCCTAATTTTCTGGAAGATTTGGATCTTTTGTATTGAAATATATTATTTTACAGCCTCATTTTTTCTCCTCTTATTTTTTCAGTTAAAGATGGCACCTCCCGGTTCCAACAGACATTTTTGCATATTTTTCTGAGATCGAGTGTATTTTTACATTTTCTATAGGATATGGATCTTTTTATTGAATGATATGATTTTATACCCTAATTTTGTCTTCTCTTATTTTTCAGTTGAAGATGGCGATCTCCCCGTACCAACGGACACTATTGCAGAAAATGTAGAAAATATTTCGTATCTCAGAAAATCCGTAAAAATGTCCAGGGAACCAATTGGTTGTCATCTTCAACAAAATAAATATGAGAAGACAAAATTAGGCCAAAAATCATATCAAACAATCCATATCTTTCAGAAAATGCAGAAAATAGCCCCAAGTTCATAAAAATTCGCAAAAATTTCCGTTTGAACCGAGAGAGAAAAATAGGAGAAGATAAATTAGACGATAAAAATCATAAAAATATCCATATCTTTCATAAAATTTTGAAAATAGTACTGAGCTCAGAAAAACCGGAAAAAATGTTCGTTGGAACCTAGAAATTGCCATCTTCAATAGAAAAATAAGAGAAGACAAAATTAGAACCTAAAAATCATATCATTTAATATATAGACCCATATCTTCCATAAAATGTAGAAAATTTCACTAAGCTCGAAAAAATCCGCAAAAATGTCGGTTGTGTAATGCCTTACGAAGCTACTGCACAAGTACTAGAGGGGGGGTGAATAGTACTTTAAAATAATTAAGAAGATAATTCCTAATTATCTTGCAAACTCTATCAATCAATGCGGAAATGTAAATATAGACAACAAAGAAAACAATCGTAAACAGCAATTTAACGGGTTCGGATCCACCCAAGTCTCCCCGACTTGTTCCCGGTGATCCTACGTCCCAAACACCCGGATCCCCTCCGGATACTTGAGTTAGAATCCTCTAACTCAAATTTGCACTATGAAATACTTGTAGAAAACCTCTACAAGCTATCTTGTGTTCCTCCGGATCCTCAATGTCAACATGTTCAAGTTGAGACTTGAGATTTACAATCTCATTTTTCAACTCTTCAACAACAGTGTCGTTGTTGGTGATGATAGTTTTAGGCGAGGTTTGGATGCTAGCTAAATCATCTTTTACTTTAGTATACCTATTTACTAATTTAGTATATTTAGACCATATTTGCTCATTAGCATGTCTAAGGTCATCCATTGTTACCTCATCGTCTTTATTGTCGCTATCATCGGAGGAGGAAGATCCTTGATCATGCTCCTCTCTAGCCATGAAGCACATGTGTGCTTGCTCCACTTGCTCATCATCCGACTCTTCACTTGAGGAATCCTTGGAGTCGGTGAATGTCCCAACAAGTCCCTTTTTGTACCCTTTCTTGTACTTCTTTGACTTGTCGAACTTAGGCACCTTCCACTTCTCCTTTTGCTTGTTTTGAGGACAATCCGCTTTCATGTGTCCTGGCTTGTTGCATTTGAAACACAAAGGAGAGGAGGCGTTAGAAGAACTAAACTTGGATTTGTTCTTGTAATTACCTTTCCGGAAGAACCGGTTGAACTTCTTTGCCATGAGGGCCATGGATTCCAAGTCCAACTCGTCTTCCGAGTCTTCATCATTGGTCGATGTAGATGTTGATGGAGCGGCCTTGAAAGCAATAGCCTTTTTCTTTGGCTCGTCTTGCTTCAAGTAGGACTTCATCTTGTCCTGCTACTTTAGCTTGCTATCCTTGCGTACCTCATAAGACATTAAGGTACCCATTAGTTGTACGACAGTATATGTTTTCATGTCGTTACCTTCCTCGATGGCGAAGGTATGTTTCTCCCAACAAGAAGGAAGTCCATCGATGATCTTCGAGACTTTCTCCTTTTGGGTGTAGGTCTTACCAAGAGCCTCCAACTCGTTGGTGATGTCGACGAAGCGAGTATAGTACTTCTTCATCTTCTCACCCTGTAGCATATGAAATAACTCGTAATCTTTATTTACAACTACGAGTTTGGAGTCTCTTACCCTACTCGTCCCTTCATGCAAGATGAGGAGGGAGTTCCATATTTGATATGCACTCTTACATGTGTCTATCTTATTGAAGTCCTCGGGCTCCAAAGCACATTGCAAGGCGTTCATTGCCTTGGCATTGCTTACCTCCGCGGCAACCTCCACAGTAGTCCACTTCTCGAAATCTTCTTCGGCGGGCTCGACATACTCTTTCATCGTGGCTCTCCATAATGAAGCACTCCGGAGGAAAGTTTCCATCCGGCATTTCCAGTACCCGTAGTTGGTACCGTTGAAGAAGGGAGGCCTCGTCGAGGAGTGTCATTCCATCACCGAAGACGCTCCTTCACGGTTCCTGAAGGTGCTGTAATCTGAAGGTGGACGAACGGTCTTGTTGTCGTTGGCAGACATAGCTATAGACTTGGCTCTGATACCAAATGTAATGCCCTACGAAGCTACTGCAAAGTACTAGAGGGGGTGTGAATAGTACTTTAAAATAATTAATAAGATAATTCCTAATTATCTTGCAAACTCTACCAATCAATGTGGAAATGCGGAAATGTAAATATAGACAACAAAGAAAACAATCGCAAACAGTAATTTAACGGGTTCGGATCCACCCAAGTCTCCCCGACTTGTTTCCGGTGATCATATGTCCCAAACACCCGGATCCCCTCCGGATACTTGAGTTAGAATCCTCTAACTCAAATTTGCACTATGAAATACTTGTAGAAAACCTCTACAAAGTCAAATCATACACAAATGAAATTATGACTCCCACAACCCGGGATCACAAACAAACTCTCGCAACCGAGAGTGAATCACTTGAAATATCAAAGTAAATTGAAATAGAAATTCTTACCGACAAAATCCTATGCCTTGAGTAAACTTACGATTTAGGGCAAAACGGATTTTGGGGAAGATGAAAGGGCACCAAACCCTAGCTCTAAGTAGATGACCAGCAATGGAGTCCTAGGTGGATGTTGGTGACCTAGAATCAAGCACTTGGCTTGGAAGGCTCACAATCAATGAATCTCTCTTTTGAAATAAGAGTGAGGGAGAGATTCTTGAAAGGAAATGAATGAGCTTTGAATGAGATTTAATGCTTCTCTTTTGATATCTAAACTTCACTTAATATCAGCCTTGAGTGCAATGAATGCAGCACTCCAAGTATATATAGGATAGAGGAAAGAGAGAGAGAAAAACGTTTCAATTAAAGCTCCAACGGCTCTATTCTGAACCAGACTAGTCGGTCAAAGAAGGATCACTGACCGACTAGTTCATCAACTAGTCGGTCGGTGATACAACATGAACCGACTAAGAGGTGAACAGGGAATAGATGAAGTTCAGACTTACAGAACTAGTCGGTCTAAGAAGACTTGCCAACCGACTAGTTTCACAACTAGTCGGTCGGTGAGTGAACTTAGACCGACTAAGAGATAAAACAAATAGTCTGAGTACAAATTGATTTAGTCGGTCCAAGAACAAATGTTGACCGACTAGTTCATCAACTAGTCGGTCGACAAACGTTCTTTGACCGACTAACGATAAACAATAACTAGGCATGTACAGTAGAGGCTCAACTAGTCGGTCTAAGAAGGATTCCTAACCGACTAGTTTCACAACTAGACGGTCGGTGAACCTTTTTTGACCGACTAACTATAAACAGTAAAGAGCTATGAATTGAAGGAGGCAAACTAGTCGGTTCAAGAAGCTTTTCCGACCGACTAGATTGCCATCTAGTCGGTTGGTTCTTCTTCTTGAACCAACTAACATGCACAAGAAGTTGCGAATCGAAGCGCGAAGCTTCGGGAAAGTTTGTATGGACTTCTACTAAGATCCTAGCTCTAAGATATGAGCGTTATGAAGATTAAAACGTACGACCTACTCAAGGCTTAACATTCTACGAAAAGAAGCTAGAAGACATTAAATAAACTTGACGAACCGTCTTCAAAAGCTTCAATCGAATCTTCATTACTTCAATAATGGTCCATGAGCTTCAACGAAGCATTAGGCACACGATCACGCGCTTTGAGAAGTCTTGAGACGTCGCTTTAGATGTTCATAAAAGTTTGGCGACGATCTCCATAACTGCGCTCATAAAGAGTTAGTTCAAGATATATTTATGTTTGTTCATCATCCAAAACCAAATCCAGGGAGTCAATACTCAACAGGTTGGAACCGGGAGATCGCCATGTTTAACTGAAAAATAAGAGAAGACAAAATTATGATAAAAATCATATCATTTAATATAAAGATCCATATCTTACAGAAACTGTAGAAAATAGCCCGAAGCTCATAAAAATTTTAAAATTGTCTGTTGGAACCTGGAGATCGCTATCTTCAACGAAAAAACTAAGAGAAGACAAAATTAAACCAAAAATTGTAACATTTAATAAAACGATCCATATCTTCCTGAAAATGCAGAAAGTAGGCCCGATCTTAGAAAATCGACAAAATGTCAGTTGGAACAGTGAGATCGACATCTTCAACTTAAAAATAAGAGAAGACAAAATTAGGCCAAAGATAATAATAATTAATGAAAAGATCCATATCTTCCAGAAAATTCAGAAAATAGCCCCAAGCTTTGAAAAATCAGCAAAATGTCAGTTGGAACCTGGAGATCGGAATGTTCAACTTAAAAATAAGAGAAAAAATTAGGGCAAAAATCATATCATTTAATAAAACTATTCAGATT
>JAULAV010009608.1:0-15992 GCA_030789695.1 Scilla litardierei
AACCGCAAAAATATATGTCGAAACAGGGAGATCGCTAAATTTAACAAAGAAGAAAATAAAATTCGGCCAAAAATCATATCATTTATAAACCAGTCAATATCTTCCAGATAATATAGAAAATAGCCCAGAGCTCAGAAAAAATTAGCAAAACTATTCGTTGGAACCGAGAGATCGCTAAATTTAACGAAAAAAGAAAACAAATTTCGGCCAAAAAATTTCATTTAATAAAATGGTCGATATCTTCCAGATAATACAGAAAATAGCACAGATCTCAGAAAAATGCGCAAAAATATCTGTTGGAACCAGGAGATCGCATCATCAAAGAAAAATAATATGAGAAGATAAAATTGGCCAAAAATCCTATCATTTAATAAAACAACCGATATCTTTAAGAAAATACAGAAAACATCCCCTAGGTCAGGAAAATTCGCAAAAAATGCCTGTTGGAACTGGGAGACCGCCATCTTCAAGTGAAAATAAGAGAAGACAAAATTAGGGTAGAAAAATCATATCAGTTAATAAAAAGATCCATACTTTCTAGAAAATGTAGAAAATAGATCCAAGCTGAGAAAAATTCGCAAAAAATTGCATTAGAACTGAAAGATAGCCATATTTAACAGAAAAATAAGAGCAGACAAAATTAAGCTAAAAAATCATATTATTTAATTAAAATATACCTATCTTCCACAAAAATTAGAAATAGGCCCGAGGTCAGAAAAATCCGCAACAAAGTCGTTTGGTACGGGAAGATCGCCATCTTCAACTGAAAAATAAGAGAAGACAAAATTAGGCTATAAGAATCATATCATTTAATAATAAGATCCATATTCTATAGAAAATGTAATAATACATTCAATCTCAGAAAAATCTGCAAAAATATCCTTTGGAACAGGGAGGTCGCCACATTCAACTGAAAAATAAGAGGATACAAAATTATGTTATAAAAATATTATATTTCGCTACGAAAGATCCAAATATTCCAGTAAATACAGAAAATAGTTCCTATCTCAGGAAAAATACGCAATAATGTCCATTGGAACCAGGAGATCACCATCTTCAACTGAAAAATAAGAGAATCTAAAATTAGGCCAAAAATCCTATCTGAAAAATTATATCATTTAATAAAAAGATCTATATCTTACGGAAAATGTAGAAAATAGTCTTAAGCTCATAAATATACATAAAAATGTCCGTTGGAACAGGGATATTGCCATCTTCAATTGAAAAATAAGAGAATCAAAATTAGCCTACAAAAATCAAATAATGTTATAAAAAGATCCATATTTTCTAGAAAATTTAGAAAATAGCACGGAGCATAGAAAAATCCGTAAAAATATCCGTTGAAACCAGAAGATCACCATCTTCAACTGGTAAGTAAGAGGCTATTTCTACGAATATTTCTGCGGATAGTAAAAAGATCCATATTTTCAAGAAAATTTAGAAAATAGCCCAGAGGACAGATAAATCTGCAAAAATATTCGTTGGAACCGAGAGATCGCCATCTTCAATTGGAAAATAAGAGAAGACAAATTTAGCCTAGAAATATCATATCATTTAATAAAAAGATCCATATCTTTTATAAAATTTTGAAAATATCATCAAGCTCAGAAAATGATAAATAAAAATCTTTTCAGTTGAAAAGGGCAAATCACGGTTACAATAGTCATTTTTATAGATGAATATGGTGATTTACTGTTTCCGAATTTTGTCTTCTCTTATATTTCAGTTGAAGATGGCGATTTTTCGGTTCCAACAAACATTTTTTGGCTGAATTTTGTCTTCTCCGATATCATTTAATAAAGGATCTATATCTTCGAGAAAATGTGGAAAAATTCCCGGAGCTCAGAAATATCTGGAAACATATCCGTTGGAACGGAGAGATCACCAACTTCAACTGGAAAATAATAGAAGACAAAATTAGGTTTAAAATATTACCATTTAATAAGAGGACTTTATCTTCCAGAAAATGTGGAAATAGCTCGGAGCTCAGAAAAAATCCACAAAAAAGCCCTTTAGGATCGAGAGAATGCCATCTTCAACTAAAATTTAAGAGAAGA
Source organism: Scilla litardierei (assembly GCA_030789695.1). Taxonomy (NCBI): domain Eukaryota; kingdom Viridiplantae; phylum Streptophyta; class Magnoliopsida; order Asparagales; family Asparagaceae; genus Scilla; species Scilla litardierei. Next base: position 2,058 of record JAULAV010009608.1, read on the forward strand.
CAAAATTAGGCCAAAAAATCATATCATTCAATATAAAGATCGCCATCTTCAATTGTAAAAATAAGAGAAGACAAAATTTGGTTATAAAAATCATTTCTTTTAATAAAAGATCCTTATCTTTTATAAAATGTAGAAAATAAACCTAAGCACAGAAAAATCCGCAAAAATGTAAGTTAGAACACCAGGAGATTGTATCTTCAACTTAAAAATAATAGAAGACAAACTTAAGCTATAAAAATCATATCATTTATAAAGATCCATATCTTCTATAAAATAAATAAAATAGCACCGAGTCAGAAAATCCGAAAAAATGTCCGTTAGAACCGGGAGATCGCTATGTTCAACTGAAAAAAAATAAGAGAAGATAAAATTTGACAATAAAAATCATATCATTTAATATAAAGATTCTTATTTCTCATAAAATGTAGAACATATCACCGAGCTCAGAAAATTATGCAAAAATATTTGTCGAAACAGTAAGATCGATAAATTTAACAAAAAAAGAAAACAAAATTCGGCCAAAAAATATAATCATTTAATAAACCGATCGATATCTTCCGGATAATAAGAAAATAGACCAGAGCTCAGCAAAATCAGCAAAAATATCCGTCGGAACCGGGAGATCGCTAAATTTAACAAAAAAAGAAAACAAAACTCGGCCAAAAAATCATATAATTTAATAAAACGGTCATTACCTTCCAGAAAATAAAGAAAATAGCACATGGCTCTGAAAAATGCAGAAAAATATCTGTTGGAATCGAAAGATCACCCTCATCAATGAAAAATAATGAGAAGATAAAATTAGGCCAAAAATCATATCATTTAATAAAACGACCGATATCTTTTAGAAATTACAGAAAATAACCTCAAGGTTAGAAAAATTTGCAAAACTGTCCATTGGAACAAGAGACCCGCCATCTTCAAGTGAAAAATAAGAGAAAACAAAATTAGGCTAGCAATATCATATTATTTAATAAAAAGAACCATACTTTCTAGAAAATGTATAAAATAGCCTAAAGCGTAGAAAAATTAGACAGCCATATTCAACAGAAAAATAAGACTAGAGAAAATTAAGCCAAAAACATATCATTTAATTAAAAGATACATTTCTTCTATGAAAAATAGAAATAGTCCCGAGGTTAGGAAAATCCGCAAAAGTGTCCGTTGGTACGAGAAAATCGCCATCTTCAACTGAAAAATAAGAGAAGACAAAATTAGGCTATAAAAATTATATCATTTAATAATAAGATCCATAGCCTATAGAAAATGTAAAAATACACTCGATCTCAGAAAATATGCAAAAATGTCCGTTGGAACCGGGAGGTCACCATCTTCAACTGAAAAATAAGAGCAGACAAAATTAGGCTATAAAAATAATTTATTTCAATACAAAAGATCCAAATCTTCCAGAAAAATGCAGAAAATAGTTCTGAGCTCGGGAAAAATACGTAAAATTGTCCATTGGAACCAGGAGATCGTCATCTTCAATTGAAAAAATATATGAAAATAAAAAATTAGGACAAAATCCTACATTTAATAAAAAGATCAATATCTTTCAGAAAATTTAGTAAATTACACCGAGCTCAAAAAATCAGCAAATATATCCGTTGGAACCGGGAGATCGCCACCTTCAACTGAAAAATAAGAGAAGAGAAACTTCGGTTAAAAAATCATATCCTTTAATAAAACATCCATATCTTCTAGAAAATGTAGAAAATAATCCCGAGCTCAGATAAATCTTCAACAATATCCGATGGAATCGGGAGATCCCCATCTACAACTAAAAATTAAGAGAAGACCAAATTGCTATTAAAAATCATATCATTTAATATAAAAATCCATATCATATAGAAAATGTAAATATATCGACGAGCTCGGAAAAATCTGTAAAAATGTCTGTTAGAAACCAGGAGGTCGTCGTCTTCAACTGAAAAAAGGAAAGACAAAATTAGGCTAAAAATCATATCATTTAACAAACGATCCATATCTTCCAAAAAATAAAAAAATAGTCTGTATCTCAGAGAAGTCCGCAAAATGTCCGTTGGAACCGGGAGATCGTCATATTCAATTGCAAAATAAAAGAAGATAATATTAGGCTATAAAAATCTTATTATTTAATTTAATGATACATATCTTATAGAAAATGTAGAAAATAGCCCCAGGCTTATAAAAAACCTCAAAAAAGTCTGTTGGAACCGGGAGATCGCCTTCTTCAACCAAAAAAGAAGAGAAGACAAAATTCAAAAAATCATATCATTTACTATAAAATAGATAACTTTCAAAAATGTAGAAAATAGACTCGGGCTCAGAAAAATCCGCAAAAAAGTCCGCTGGAACCTAGATATCGCCATCCTCAAATGAAAAATAAGTGATGACAAAATTAGATTATAAAATTCATATCATTCATAAAGATCCATGTCCTACAAAAATGTAGAAAATAGCACATAGCTCAAAAAAAATCCGCAAAAATGTCCGTTGGAACCAAGAGATCGCCATCTTCAACGGAAAAATAAGAGAAGCCAAAATTAGGCAAAAAATCATGTCAAACGATCCATATCTACCAGAAAATGCAGAAAATAGCCCCAAGCTCATAAAAATTTGCAAAAAATTTCGTTTGAACCGGGAAATGCCATCTTCAACTGAAAAATAAGAGAAGATAAACTGAGATGATAAAAATTATATCTTTAATAAAAAGATCCAATATTCCTTAAAATTTAGAAAATAGCACCGATCACATAAAATTCCGAAAAATTGTCCGTTGGAATCGAGAATCGCTATTTTCAATAGAAAAATAAGAGAAGACTAAATTAGAACCTAAAAAATCATATCATTTAATATATAGACCCATATCTTCCATAAAATATAGAAAATAGCACCAAGCTCACAAAAATTGCTATATTCATTGGAAAAATATATGAGAAGACAAAATTAAAAAAAAAAATTATATCCTTTAATAAAACAATCCAATTCATCAAGAAAATGCATAAAATAGCACTGATCTCAGAAAAATCGACAAAATGTCAGTTGCAACAGTGATATCATCAGCAACTTAAAAATAAGAGAAGACAAAATTAGGCCAAAGATGATATCATTTAATAAAAAGATCCATATCTTCTAGAAAATGCAGAAAATAGCCCCGAGCTCAGAAAAATATACAAAATGTCAAAAAATTTGGCCAAAAATCGTATCATTTAATAAAACTATTTATATCTTCCAGATAATGTAGAAAATAGGCCGAAGCTCAGAAAAATAAGATAAGCAAAACTTAGGTTATAAAAATCATATCATTTAATAAAAATTTCCATATCATCCAAAAATGTAGAAAATAGCCCCGAGCTTAAAAAATCCGCAAAAAATGTCTATTGAAACGAGGGGATTGCCATCTTCAATAGAAAATAAGAGAAGACAAAACAAGGGTAAGAAAATCATATCATTTAATATAAAGAAACATGTCTTCAAGAAAATGTAGGAAATAGCACCAAACTCAGAAAAATCCGCAAAAATATCAGTTGGAATCGAGAGATTGCACTCTTTAACTTAAAAATATGAGAAGGCAAAATTAGGCCAAAAAATCATACCATTTAATAAAACGATACATATCTTCAAGAAAATTTATAAAATAGCCCGGAGCTCAGAAAATCTGCCAAAATGTACGTTGGAACCGGGAGATCTCCATCAACTGAAAACTAAGAAAAGACAAAATAAGGCCAAAAATCATATCGTTTAATAATAAGATCCATATCATCCACAAAATGTTGAAAAATTGCTTCGAGCTCAGAAAAAATTTGCCAAAATTTCCGTTGGAATTGGGAAATCGACATATTCAACTGAATATCATTTAATAAAAGAAACATATCATCCAGAAAATGTAGGAATAGCCCCAAACTCACAAAAATCCACAAAAATGTCTGTTGGAAACTGGAGATCGCCTTCTTCAACTAGAAAGTAAGAAAAGACAAAATTAGACCAAAATATCATATCATTTAATAAAACAATCCATATCTTCCAAAAATGTGGAAAATAGGCTGGATCTCAGAAAAATCTGCAAAAATGTCCGTTGGAACCTGATGATCACCATCTTCAACTGGAATTTAAGAGAAGACAAAATTAGGCCAAAAATAACATCATTTAATAAAATGATCGTCATTTTCAACTGGAAAATACGAGAAGACAAATTTAGGATAGAAAAATCATATCAATTAATAAAATGATCCTTATCTTTCATAAAATGTATAAAATAGCACCAAGCTCAAAAAATAAAAAATAAATATCTTTTCAGTTGAAGATGGCGATATCCCAATTACAACGAACATTTTTATAGATGAAGATGGTGATTTCCACGTTCCAAATTTTGTATTCTCTTATCTTTCTGTTGAAGATGTCGATTTCCCGGTTCCAACGGACATTTTTGGCCTAATTGTGTCTTCTTTAATATCATTTAATAAAACGGTCCATTTATTCCAGAAAATATGTAAAATATCCCAGAGCTCAGAAATATCCGCAAAAAACATCGTTGGAACTGGGAGATCGCCAACTTCAACTGGAAACTAAGAGAAGACAAAATTAGGACAAAAAATCGTATCATTTAATAAAAAAATTCAAATCTTCCAGAAAATGTAGAAAAATTGCCACTATGTCGAAAAAAATCTGCCAAAATGTCCATTGGAACCGGGAAATCGACATATTCAACTGAAAAACAGGAGAAGACAAAATTAGGCCAAAAATCTTATCGTTTAATAAAAAACATATCTTCGGGAAAATGTAGAAATAGCCCCAAACTCAGAAAAATCCACATAAAATGTCAGTTGAAAATTGGAGATCACCATCTTCAACTAGAAAAATAAGAAAAGACAAAATTTGGAGAAAATATCATATCATTTAATAAAAAATCCATATCTTCCAAAAAATGTGGAAAATAAGCCGGAGCTCATAAAAATCTGCAAAAAAGTCCGTTGGAACCGGATGATCACCATCTTCAACTGGAATATAAGAGAAGACAAAAATAAGGCAAAAATCATATCATTTAATAAAACGATTGTCATCTTCAACTAAAAAAAGAAAAGACAAATTTAGGATAGAAAAATCATATCAATTAATAAAAAGATCAACATCTTTCATAAAATGTATAAAATAGAACCAAGCTCAGAAAACGATATATAAAAATCTGTTCAGTAGAGGATGGAAATATACCGGTTACAACAGACAATCTATAAATAAAGATGGCAATTTCCATGTTCTGAATTTTTTCTTCTCAAATCTTTCAGTTGAAGATGGCGACTTACCGATTCTAACAAACCTTTTTTGGGCTAATTTTGTCTTCTTTAATATCATTTAATAAAATGATCCATATATTCCAGAAAAAATGAGGAAAATATCCCGGACCTCAGAAATATCCGAAAAAATGTCCGTTAGAACCGGGAGATCGCCAACTTCATCTAGAAATTAAGAGAAGACAAAATTAGGCCAAGAAATCATATCATTTAATAAAACATTCCATATCTTTTAGAAAATGTGGAAAATAGCCCGGAGCTTAAAAAATCCGCAAAAAGTCCGTTGGAACCGGGATCGCCATCTTTAACTTAAAAATATTAGAAGCTAAACTTAAGCTATAAAAATCATATCATTTAATAAAAAGATCCATATCTTCCATAAAATAAAGAAAATAGCACAATGTCCAGAAAATCCGCAAAAATGTCGGTTAGAATCAGGAGATCGCTATGTTAAACTAAAAAAATAAGAGAAGACGAAATTAGGCAATATAAACATAAAATTTAAAATAAAGATTCTTATTTTCCATAAAATGTAGAAAAATCCACAAGATCAGAAAAATCCTCAAAAACATCCGTCTGAACCGGGAGAGCGCAAAATTTGACGAAAAACAAAGAAAACAAAATTAGGCCAAAATATCATATCATTTAATAAAACGATAGATATCTTCCAGATAATACAGAAAATAGCTCGGAGCTCAGAAAAATCCTCAAAAATATCAGTGGGAACCGAGAGATCATCATTATCAATGAAAAATCTAAGAGAAGACAAAATTAAACAAAAAATCATAGCAATTAATAAAACGATCGTTATCTTCAAAAAATAGAAAATAGCACCAAGGTCAGAAAAATCTGCAAAAATTTCTGTTGGAACCGAAAACCTGCCATTTTCATGTGAAAAATAAGAGAAGACGAACATAGGCGATAAAAATCATATCATTTAATAAAAAAATCCATATCTACAATAAAATGTAAAAAATAGTCTCGAGTTTAGAAAAATCCCCAAAAGTTTCCGTTGGAACCGGGAGATCGCCATCATCAATTGAAAAATAAGAGAAGACAAAATTAGGCTAGAAAATTCATATCATTTATTAAAAAGATCCATATCTTACAGAAAATATAGAAAATAGTTAGTTCAGAAATATCGGCCAAAATGTCCATTGGAACTGGAAAATCGCCATCTTCAACTGAAAAATAACAGAAGACAAAATTAGGCTATAAAAATCGTATAATGTAATAAAAAGATCCATATCTTCCAGAAAATGTAGAAAATAATCCTGAGCTCAGAAATATCCGAAAAAATGTCTGTTGGAACCAGGAGATCACAATCTTTGAAAAATAAAACAAGACAAAATTAGGCCAAATCTCATATCATTTCATAAAACGATCCGTATCTTCCAAAAATGGGGAAAGTAGGCCGGAGCTCAGGAAAATCCGCAAAAATCTCTGTTGTAAACAGATGTTCTCCATCTTCAACTGGAATATAAGAGATGACAAAATTAGCCCAAAAATCATATCATTTCATAAAATGATCGTCATCTTCACCTAGAAAATAAGAGAAGAATAATTTTGGATAGAAAAATCATATCAATTAATAAAAAGATCCATATCTTTCATAAAACGTATAAAATACAACCAAGCTCAGAAAATGATACATAAAAACCTTTTTAGTTGAAGATGGCGATATCCCGGTTACAACAAACATTTTTAAAGTTGAAGATGACGATTTTCTTGTTCCGAATTTTTTCTTCTCTTATATTTTAGTTGACGATGGCAATTTGCCCGTTCCAATGAACATTTTTGGCCTAATTTTGTATTCTCTGATATCATTTAATAAAACAAGCTATATATTCCAGAAAATACGGAAAATATCTCGGAGCTCAGAAATATCTGCAAAAATGCCTGTTGGAACTGGGAGATCACCAACTTCAACTGGAAATTAAGAGATTGCCAAAATATTATAATTTAAAAAAAATTCATATCTACTAGAAAATTTAGAAAATAGCCCCAAAGTCAGAATAATTTGCAAAAATTTCCGTTAGAACCGGGAGATCGCCATCTTCAACTTAAAAATAAGAGAAGACAAAATTAGGCAAAAAGTCATATCATTTAATAAAATGATCCATAACTTCCCAAAACATGTAGAAAAATAGCACCGCTCTCAGAAAAATCAGCAAAATTGTCCGTTGGAAACGGGAGATCGCCTTCTCCAACTTAAAAATTAGAGAAAACAAAATTAGGTTATAAAATTCCAATCATTAATTTAAAAATTCATATCATACAGAAATTGTAGAAAATAGCTCGGAGCTCAAAAAGATCCGCAAAAATGTCCTTTGGAACCTGGAGATCGCTATCTTTAATTAAAAAAAATAAGAGAAGACAAAATTAGGCCAAAAATCAAATCATTTAATAAAAAGATATGAAATAGTCCAGAAAATTTAGAAAATAACCCCGAGGATAGAAAAATCCGCATAAATGTCCGTTGTAATCAGGAGATCTCCATCTTCAACTAAAAAAATAAGAGAAGACAAATTTAGTGTATAAAAATCATATCATTTAAGAAAAAGATACATATCTTGATGAAATGTAGAAAATAGTTCCGAGCTTAGAAAATCCGCGAAAATATTCGTTGGGACCGGAAGATAGCTATCGTCAACTTAAAAATAAGAGAAGGCAAACTTAGGCAATAAAAACCATATCATTTAATAATAAGATTCATATGTTCAATAAACTGTAGAAAATAGCTATGAGCAAAGAAAAATCTCCAAAAATTTCGTTGGAACTGGGAGATCACCATATTCAACTGCAAAAAGGGAAGACAATATTAGGCCAAAATAATATCGTTTAATAAAATGATCCACAACTTTCGGAAAATATGGAAAATATCCTAGAGCTTAGAAAAATTTGCAGAAATGTTCGTTGAAAGCAAGAGATCGACATCTTTGAAAAAAATAAGAGAAGACACAAATTTGGCCAAAAAATCTTATCAATTAATAAAAAGATCCATATCTTTCAGAAAATATAGAAAATAGCTCAGAGCTCAAAAAATCCGCAGAAATGTTCGTTGGAACCCGTAGAATGCCATCTTCAACTCAAAAAAATAAGAGAAGACAAAATTAGGCTAAAAATCATTTCCTATAACAAAATGAAACAAATCTGTCAGAAAATATGGAAAATAACTCCGAGCTCAGAAAAATCTTCAAAAATGTTTGTTAGAACCAGGAGCTTGCCATCTTCAATTGAAATATTTGAGAAGACAAAATCAGGCTATAAAAATCATATCATTTAATACAAATATCCATATCTTATAGAAAATGTAGAAAATAGCTCGAGCTCAGTAAAATCCGCAAAAGTCCCTTTTAACCTGTGAGATCACCATCTTCAACTTAAAAAAGAGAAAAAAAAAATTAGGCCAAAAAATCATATCATTTAATAAAAAGATTCACATCTTCCATAAAACGTATAAAATAGCACCAAGCTCAGAAATATCGACAAAAATGTCAGTTGGAATTGGGAGATCACCATCTCCATGTGAAAATTAAGAGAAGACAAAATTAATCAAAAAAAATAATAAAAAGATCCATATCTTCCAGAAAATGTAGAAAATAGCCGCGAGGTCAGAAAAAACCGCAAAAATATCCGTTGGAACATAGAGATCACCAGCTTTAACTGAAAATTATCTTTAACTGAAAATTAGAGAAGACAAACTTAGGCTATAAAATCATATCATTTAATAAAAAGAATCTTATCTTCAATAAATTGTAGAAAATAGTTTTTTTTGCACATAAAAATCCGCAAAAATGTTCGTTGGAACCTGGAGATAGACATCTTCAATTGAAAAATAAGAGAAGACAAAATTAGAATACACAAATCATATCCTTTAATTCAAAGGTTAATATCTTACAGAAAATTTAGAAAGTTGCCCAGAGCTCAATAAAATCTGTAAAAAATATCTGGTGGAATTGGGAGATCGCCATCTTCAACGAAAAAAATTACAGAAGACAAAATTAGGCCAAAAATCATTTCATTTAATAAAAAGATTCATATCTTCCAGAAAATGTAGAAAATAGCATCAAGGTCAGAAAATCCAAAAAAATGTCCGTTGGAACTGGGATATCGCCATGTTCAACTAAAAAAATAAGAGAAGACAAACTTATGCTATAAAAATCGTATCATTTATTAAAAAAATCCATATCTTCAATAAATTGTACAAATAGCCTCGAGCTTAGAAAAATCTGCAAAAATATCTGTTGGAAATGAGAGATCCCATATTCAACTTAAAAATAGGAGAAGACAAAATTTGGTTATAAAAATCATATCATTTAATATTAAGATTAATATCATACAGAAAATGTAGAAAATAATCGAAAATAAGAAAAATCCGCAAAAATGGCTGTGTGAACCGGGAGATGTGTGACTAAATCCTACCACGAAAAGATGTGTGACTAAATCCTCCTATCCAAGAAATAGTCTCAGACCATGATTCCCAAGGAAGGTCACATTTGATAAGAAAGGAATGCCACATGTACTCGGTGAAGGAACAATTAAAGAATAAATGCTTCACATCTTCATAACTCGCATCACACAAAACATAACGAGCCTCAGAAATACATCCATACCTAAGTAGCTTATCCCGAGTAGTAAGAGCATCTCGAATAGCTAACCATAGAATAAAATCATGCCTATGAATCCTTTGCTTATGCCAAACCACCTGCCACCAGTCAACCAATGGAGATCGAGGCCTCAAAGTTTATAAGCACTACGAATAGAAAACATTCTTGCAGAATCTAGCCACTCCAATTCATCAGTACGGTTCGAATCAGGTTTAAAATGAGCAGGTGTATCAGAACACAACTGTATCAAATCTGGAGATTGTGCAGAATGCCAACACCATTCCTTACCATACACAAGGGCATTCACAATAGCATTATGACCAAATCCAGAATCATAAATAATACGATATCCAAAAGTTTCCATAAGAGGGCCAAGAGGATGCCAATTATCAAACCATAATGAAATACTACGGCCATCACCGACACGAAACCTCATAAGAGCAATCACCTGGGCATGTCACCTCCCACATACTCCGTCCCCTCAGAAGATAGTAATAAAACCAAGAACACCACACAGAGTCAGGTGGACGAGAACACAATAACCAAAGATGCTTCACAATAGCGGCCTTGTGCCAATGCTCCATACTCTTAATTACCAAACCACCTCCTCGAAAGGCAAGGAAATAGAATCCCAAGAAAACTTAGCCCCTCCAGACGACAAATCAGTACCCTTCCAAAGGAAAGATCGAAGAGTAGAAATAACCTGCCGAATGACTGCCTTCGGAAGGATAAACATGGAAGCGCAATATACATTAATGGAGAACATCACCGACTTAATAAGTTGGACTCTACCTACAAATGACAAAGCACGATAAACCCAACTCTAAGCTCAAGCTACAGTACGCTCTACTAACACACGGCAATCTGCGACCTTCAGTTTAGTAGAAATTAGAGAAACCCCAAGATAACACACATGCAAAGTACCCTCTTTATACCCAATAATTCCAAGCAAATGCTCTACACTCTGAGAAGACACCCCACATATAAACATATGGCTCTTTGAAGGATTTGGACTAAGATCAGATAATTCTTGAAACTGTCAAATGCAATCTCCAATGATAACAACAGAATCTGATTCTGCTCTACAGAAAATCATAAGATCGTCTGCAAAACACAAATGAGAAATCTTCTCCTTTTCACATCTCCAATGAAATCGAAAATGCCTCTCCTCAACCATGCGACACATCAAGCCGGAGAAAATCTCCATAGCCCGAACAAACAAATAAGGAGACATATGATCCCCCCTGCCTTTACACACGACCATCTGGAAAAAAACCCCTGCAACTCTCCATTAATGCAAACAGAATATCTGGCTGTAGAAATACACTCCTGAATCCAACCAACAATCCTACTAGGGAATTCCATCACACGAAGCACAGATATCAAGAAATCCCATCGAATAGAGTCATAAGCTTTCATAAGATCAACCTTTAGAGCACAACGAGGAGGCCCACCCATTCGATGATAATTACGTAAAAATTCTTAAGAAAGCAAGATATTGTCACTAATCCTCCTACCCAAAATAAAAGCAGTCTGATAAGGGCCAACCAAAGATGATAACACACCTTTAAGTCTATTAGCAATAAGCTTTGCAATACACTTATGAACTGTATTGCAACAGGAAATAGGCCCAAAATCTTTGACTTGAGAAGGATTAGGAATTTTTGGAACAAGAGCAACTGTTGCATTTACATGTTTCAATAGCTTTCCAGAATAAAAGAAGGACCTTATAGCACAAAGCACATCATCACCAATAATGCTCCAAGCCTTCATAAAGAAACCAGAACTAAAACCATCTGGGCCATGCACTTTGTTGTCATTTAAAGAGAAAAGAACATACTTAATCTCATCATCTGACACCTCCTTAGCTAGCTCACAGCTTTGCAACTCAGAAACTCGATTAGGCAACACTTTACTAAGGAATTCCTCTTCAACCTCCTTACACCCTTGTTGTGGCCCAAGAAGAGCCTCATAATAAGATAGAATAACATCCCTAACAGCCTCAGGATCATCCACTCTAGTGCCATCCTCCTTGAAACAGCTCGAATCTTGTTTCTACTGTGAGGTTACTTCAGAGCACGAAAAAAGAAGGAAGAGTTTTGGTCACCCAAATTCAGCCACTGTACACGATATTTTTGCCTAAGAAAACTCTCTTCTACCTTAGTAATAGCCATATACTCATTAATGGGCCTTGACTCCTCCAAATGTAAGGTATAATCAAGTGGAGAAGCTTGTATCAACTGCTGCACAGCCTTCAAAGATTCTTTTGCAACATTAACACGTGAAGAAACCTTAGAAAAGTGCTCCTTATTAAATTCTTTCAAGGATTTTTTAACCATCTTCAACTTACGGCATAACCTGAACATAGGTGTACCTGCAACATGCACCTCGCACACACGAGCCAATAAAGAGAGAAAGTCAGGATGATCTACCCAAAAATAAAAAAAAATTGAATGGAATTCTACTCCTAGGAAGGGGCACTAAAGTAGCAATCATAGGACTATGGTCTAAAACTCCAGAAAGTAAGAAAGAAGCATTAACACCTGGAAAAGCACACTCCAAGTGAATATTAGCCAGTACCGATCAAGCTTTCGAAATATAGGATTTTAGAGACTGTCTATTAGACCATGTGTATGTGTCACAGGCGGATTGTTTAGCAACTTGACTCTCCCAATCCTGTTCAGCACTTAGTTCACTCCCTCCTCTTTGGAATGGCTAAGTCTGCCTAACTCTCACACTCACTATCAAAAAAGAACTTAAGAGCACAAGAGAACTCAAGAGAACTTGGAGATGCCTTGCTTGTATTGCTTCAACTCTTGGATGGTTACAAATGCCTCCCATTTCCCTATTTATAGGTGAGGCTCCTTTACAACCAATGGTGGAGATTAAGGTTCTAGAGACTTCCTAGATCTAATGGCTAGGGTGCTCCTTTACAAGCAATGATGGAGATTAAGGTTCTAGAGACTTCCTAGATCCAATGGGTAGGATGAGTTTCTAGATCCTTCTCCACAATTCTCCCTTTTAAAGAATACAAATGAATATTTAGGAATATTCTAGATACAATTATTTACAAGCATGACATGGAAATATTCTAGAGAATGCCACTTCACATGCCAAATAGGAGCCACGTAGGTGATGACGTGTCGATGACGTGGCGTCTGTGACATTCTCCCCAACTATCCCAACGATGCTCTCATCGCTCGGCCTTCTCCTTGCGGAATTCCTCTATCAAGTCTCCAAATTGCCAAAGCACCTTCGTAGGTTCCCAACTGCTCTCGCTTTTCGACAATCCCTTCCACTTGACGAAGTACTCTAGCCGTAGATGGTTGTTGGCCTCCCGAACCACCCTGTCCGCGTGATTTCCTCGGCCTCCTTAGTGAACTCCGTCCGCACTCCTGCTAGCGCACGAGAAGATTTCCCTCGGCTCGAGTCCTCTGGGTCTTCATGGTATGGCTTCAACATACTCACATGGAAGACGGGATGGTACTTGATATTTGGAGGAAGCTCCACCTTATAGGCGATGTTGCCCACTCTCTTGGTGATTGGAAATGGGCCTTCATACTTCCTTATCAGGCTCTTATACAGTCCTTTATGCCGATCCAGTGTAGATAGCCTTACGAGTACCAAGTCCCCCACTTGGTATTCTGCGTGTCTCCTCTTCTTGTCTACCCATTTCTTCATCCTCTTTGCGGCTTTGCTGAGGCACGATTTTGCCATCTCGTTCTGCTCTTGCCATCCCTTAGCAAATTTGTAGGTTGCCGTTCTACTCCCCTTGTAGCCTGCAGCTATGGCGTTTGGAGTGAGTGGTTGCTGATCCATCACGATCTCGAATGGACTCTTCCCGGTCAACTCACTCCTCTGTAGGTTGTACGAGAACTGTGCCACATCCAGCAATTTCGCCCAGTCCTGCTGGTTGGCACTCACATAGTGCCTCAGGTACACCTCCAGTAAGCCATTCACCCTCTCCGTCTGGCCATCCATCTGAGGATGGAAGCTGGTGGAGAAGCTCAAATTAGATCCTAGCAATCTGAAGAGCTCCGACCAAAATCTCCCCG
>JAULAV010009610.1:0-48843 GCA_030789695.1 Scilla litardierei
TGGTCCAAGTAACTATTAAACGTATATTTAATATATTTATCCAATAAAATTGCCTGCGATGTTGAATAAAATGTATTGTTTATGCCTGTGATGTTACATGATTATTTTATTAAAACTACCTGGAATGTTAGTAAGACTATGTTGTGGTTTTTGGATCGGCCGTTATTAGTCCCCACTATTTATTTTCTTCGCATTTTTTCTTTTGAGTGAAAATATATAGAGGAATTAAATGTAAAAACCAAAGCCCAGAGATATTTCGCCTAAAGACGGAGGAAAATTGCTTATGCTGGGACCCCCAAGGGTTTCCAAATTGTACTTTTAAATTCTCATATTCGAAATGTATAAGTGACTTTGTGTTGTGAATGGAAATACTAGAGTCGATTAGGATTGCGGGTATCTTAGAGATACACACATATCTATGTATCTTATCTTTCTACTCTCCTATCCTGTCTATAAATAAAGGGCTGGGGTTCCTCCCCTAGTAGTTGATCCATAACATGTTATCAGCACCAGCCTATAAAAATTCCAAAAATATCGATTGTTGCAAGGGCGAAGGGAGACGGTAGATCCACGCGCGCAGTGCAAGGCTTCCTCAATCGAGCGTCGACCTCCGTGTAGGTTTCATTCAAACATCGCTATATCCGGAGGACGGATATAGAGGTAAAACCCGCTAAACGCTATTTTTATCATACGTATGATTGATATACCCTTAGATCTTGCAAGATCGATATAGAAATTGCTAATCACCTAAAAACGACGAACTTGATCGACCAAAATCATATTTTTTAATCTGTTAATAGGGTTTTTCTTGTACCCTACCCCATGCTCACAGGCGGCCTTGTCGTCGGTAACCCCCCACCCATTACACCACACCCCCTACGACGGGGGCGGCCTCGCCCTACCGCCGCCGACCCCCCCCGAAGGGGGCGGCCGCCTTGCCGCCGACCCCCCCGAAGGGGGGCAGCCGCCTTCCCGCCGAACCCCCCCTGAGGGGGCGACCGCTTCCCCCCTCTTGTCGTCGCTCGGCGGCAATTCAGGGGCGGCGGCGGATAACCCTAGCTGCCGCCCCTTAACCTGTTGGGCCCGAAGCCCAAATTCAAAAAAATGGAAAAACAGCCTTGCGGGCCTGAAGCCCGCAGGCAAAATGCGGGCCTCAGTCCCGCATGCTTGATAAAAAAACTTTTAAGGACTGCAGGCCTGCAGCCACACTGCGGGCTTCAGGCCCGCAGGTGATTTCCATTTTTCAAAAAAACCACGGGAGGCTAAGATAAAAGCCTTGAAAAGGCATGTTGGGCTAAAAATTGATTAAAACGGCGTTTTGGAGAACCTAAAATCCATGTAAAATCACGATAAATTATGGGGCAGAAATGGGTATTTTGAGGTCATTTGGGGATAAATTAAAAAGGAAAATACCTTCCTTTTATGAATAACATGTTATATATTGGGCTCTTTTTTAATTTTTTTTGAATAAATCTAACTAGCACAACACTTGCTTTATATGATACCTTTGTAGGATCATAACTATATGCTTCGCATCATTTTGGCTTATTTTGTGGATAAACTATGTTTGGTTGCGCATATTTTAAAACTTAATAATTAGGAAGATCCAACGACGGCAAAGCCGTCAGTCAGCTAACCTAACGGTGAATGACGTTGTCCAGTGATCCAATAATTATTACGTGACTAAATTGTTTATCCTTCTGCGAATATAAATGCCTATGATGCTTGTGATGAAAATGTTTGCTGAAAATGTATGATGAAAATGTCTGATGAAAATGTTTGATGAGCACAAATTTTTGCATGAATGGCTAAATGCAGTTTTGGATCGGCTGTTTAAGTCCCATATTTTATTTCCTGCACTTTTCTTTTATTTTTGAGAGAAACTGTAGCGAGGAATTTATGTATATGTCCAAGACCGAAGACCATTTTTCATGGAGACGGAGGCCACAATTGAAGCTGAAGATCTTATATGGGACCCAGTGGGTTTCCAAAGTTGTAATTTCTTTTTTAAAGCTTTCATTTGTGTAATATGGACTGTAATGGACTTTGGACTTTTTATTTATGTAGGACTGGCCAATCCACGCAATTAGCTCTTCATTTAAAAATTGCCTCCGCATGAAAATGTTTATTGTTTAAAATATTAATTCATGCAAATTTGTGCTCTGCTAGATAAAATGGCTAAAATCGCAAGTGTCGATTTCGAAGTGCTGGATGCATCAGAAAGAAACTATCTCAGCTGGCAGCTCGATGTAAAGTTTCATCTACGGGCAAAGTCCCTCATTTCTGATGTGACTAATAATGAAAATGTAATCGATATAGAAAAATCTATATTCGCTGCCATGTGGACAAGACCCTAAAGGCTGAATACCTTACAGTCGAAGATCCACTTGAGCTATGGACTGCCCATGAGGATAGGTATAAATATCAGAAAGATGTTATACTACCTAGTGTACGATTTGAGTGGGAGAACCTGAGACTGCAGGACTTTAAGTCCATAGCTGAGTACAACTCAACTCTTTTTAGCATCACCTCACGCCTGAAGTTGTGTGGTGAAAAAGTCTCAGAAGATCACATACTGAAAAAGACGTATACGTCCTTCCTGTTGGATATGGAAGACGTTAGTACACCCTTGTAGGGGATGTACGAGGGAATACGGACCTCGAACGTCGCGTACACGAAGTCGTGCGCAAAGGGAATATGTTCCCTTGTGGAGAGGATCACTAGATTGATGGGAAAGTCGCATTATATGTGCATAAGTGCATGGGACATATGGCTAATAAAGGGGTAATATCTTAAGCTTATGTTGTACCATGCATATGGTACAACTTAAGCTTATAATATGCCATGTACGATGGTACACCTTAGTTAAATTGTTCCAAAGGAACAATTGCTCCTAAAATAACTACCTTGGGGGCTATAAATAAGACCCAAGGGTTAGCCATTTCCTTACACTTTTGCATGGCATTCTTGCATGCAATTTCATTATAGCGAAGCTCTGCCGAAATACTTCCTCTCCTTTTATCCAAGTTCTTAATCTAAAAGTAGAGATTTAGACTGTGGATTTAGTAGCCTTACTCCGTTCGTGAGAAAACTCGATCCGTCGTGGCGAATCCGAAGGCGAAGTTCGTAGACTACCGTGCCGCATACGCAAGCGTAAGTCTAAACTTCATTTATCGATCCTAACTCTGTTTTGGCAGGATCCTACATTGGTATCAGAGCCATACGGGTTCGCCCCGGTCAAATCGTCGCCCCGTCGAAACTATGAACGAGTCGTTGTCTTTTTCACGAATGGGTATCCTACCATTACGGATATGGTAGGAACGCTTCGTGACGGAGAGAACGCAGCGGTTGTTCTTTTCACGTTAGGGTCTCCTATCATTACGGATATGGTAGGAACTCTCCGTGACGGGAAGAACCGACCGTTCACGTAGTATGTTATTTTTCATTTTTGGCACACGGCCATTAGAAAATAACCACTTTCTCGACGAACGGGTGCTTCATCGACGAACGGGTGCTTCATCGAGGAAGAAGGTGGTGGTTATTCCCATCGGGGAAGATGAATTTTAGTGCATGTGCACCATGGCCAAATGGGCTATGAAGGTCATGCACCCCCCTCCCCATGCAGAGGGGGTTGGCTACGGCCAATAACCACCGCGGCAAACCCCACCGGTGGGGGGTGTGCGGCCACCCCACACAAGGGGAGGCCGGCCATGGCCAAAGGGCCATGGCCGGCCAAGGCAAAAATGGCCTTGGCCATGACCGGCCATGGCCAGGCCGGCAGTGGCCGGCCCTGGCCGGCCTGGCCGGCCCTGGCAGCGGCCAGGGCCGGCGCCCTGGCCACTGCCAGGGCCTGGCCGACCCTGTCAGAGGCCAGGGCCTGGCCGGCCGGCCCTGGCAGAGGCCAGGGCCTGGCCGGCCCTGGCCGGCCTCGGCCAGGGCAGAGGCCCTGGCCGAGGGAGCCAGGGCCCCTGGCTGGCCAGGGCAGAGGCCCTGGCCGGCCCTTGGCCAGGCCTCGGCCAGGGCAGAGGCCTTGGCCGGGAGAAGTTGGAGACCAAAATTGGTCGACCAATTTGGTTGTTTTGGTCGACCAATCTGACAGAAGGTCTTGGTCGATCGCAAACTTGCCGACTGACCCATATGGGGTGACAAAAAGCCTTGGTCAAACTCGAATGTGCCGATTAGCCCATACGGGGCTAACCACAGTGCCGGCTAGCCCATACGGGGCTAACATTTTAATGAAGTTTTTTTCCTTGGGCTCTACTCCTTGAAGATTAGCCATAGTGCTCTACTTCATGCGAGATTAGCCATGTCATTGTGCTCTACTCTACGGAGATTAGCCAATGTACTTGTGACAATGTGCTCTACTCTACGGAGATTAGCCAATGTATTTCAAATTTTTGACAAAGATGTTTTCAAATAGGTTATGTCCCGTCCTTAAATCGGGATAGCGCAATTTAGAATTCCAAGTCCTACCACGATCCGGCCATGGTCATCTAACCCATGGGTGTGTAGAACAGGTCTCGTGGCTTGGCAATTGTTGCGCTAAAATTCTTTGCGCAAACTCTCACCTATTCCATTTTGAAAGATATGTTTTTCAAAAGTGATTTTCCGCTGCGAAGTACTATAAGAGTACGATTGTTTGATAAGTGATGGGGGAATATTGAAGGTTGTTCTAGATGGTGATTGGAATCATAGAGACCTTTTCGATTCTAGAACAACATCTTCAATATTTTTCGAAAGTAACTTATCAAATATAATATAATTCCAAGTGGGATTTGAATTTTTAGAACTATCCAAATGGGATATTCTATTATCATTTCAAGTGGGAGTTATATTTTAAGAATTTTTATGCAATGTTTTGATCAAACCTTCGGTTTTGTGTCTTTTGCAGCATTTTAAAAGTAAAATGTCTTCCGCTTCAAAGAATATCGTCGCTGAGTTAAACAAAGGTGAAAAACTCAACGGCGATAATTACAACCTTTGGTCCATCAAGATACAATACGTTCTAGAGGAGCAAGAAGTGCTCGAAACTCTAAAGAACGTTATGATTGAACCCGAGTTGGGCACTACGGCCCAACACCGACGAGACAAGGAAGCTTTTGATGCTTGGTCTCGGAAGAATAAGATAGCGCGCATTACGTTATTAAGCAGTATGGCTGATGACATAATGCGCATCTTCCGAGAACATGACCTAGCCATGGACATATGGTCCAAGCTAGAGGAGAAGTTCGGTGGCACATCGGTGTCCAAACTTCGCGCCTTAACTATAAGGTTCGATACATATAAGAAACGTCCAGATCATTCCATGGGGAAACATCTGCGACATATGGCGAACCTTATCTCGGAGTTAAAGGACGCAGGTCATGTGCTCACTGATGAGCAACAAATCCAAGCAGTTATACGTTCCCTACCAAATGGGTGGGATCAAATGAAGATGCATCTCACTCACAATGAGAGCATCAAGACCTTCAGCGACGTTTCCAAGCACCTCGAATTAGAGGAAGAGCGGCTTGCGGCTGCCAAGCCAAGTGCAGAAGTGCACATGGTTGCTAGATCCTCACACGGGGGAAAGAAACGGAAAGATCGTTCGAAGTTCACTAATGAACGTAATAAGCAACCTGAGTCTACCAAGAAACCCAAACATAAGGGTGGGCACAAGAAATGGCACAAGAAGAAAGACTTGAAAAGGATCAAGTGCTTCAAGTGCAACAAGCTCGGTCACTATGCTCGTTCGTGTACGAGTGGAAGTGACGAGGTGCCACCAACCACATAACAAGGGACAGACGGTCCTTCGTGGAGTATCACCGGATACCCCAAGGAATGAAGTGGATCAATGTAGAAAACAACACACGTGTTGAAGTGAAAGGCGTTGGGACTCGCAAGCTAGTCTTGGACAACGGCCACACTCTCCTACTTCATGATGTTCTCTTCATTCCATATTTTCAAAGGAATATTAAAACTGTGGTCAATTTAATGGGTCTTGGTTATAGTTGGTTCCTTCATGATTGTAATATGGACCTATTTTGTAATAATTCCTTTATTGGTACTGGGTTTGTATTTCAAAGGATTTATTGTAATAAGTACAATGTATGATTCCTCATGTAATGAAAATTTCCTTGTGACAAATTCTTTGACTAATGAGTCTAATATAATTTGTTGGCACGCAAGGCTCGGTCATATTGGACCAACGCGTATGGATAGACTTGCCAAACGTGGCCTTCTATCCAATGTTTCAAAGGTTGAAATGTCGACCTGCGAACATTGCCTTGTGAGGAAATCTTGTCGCAAGCCGTTTGGAACCGGCACAAGGGCCGAGGTTCCATTACAGCTTATCCATTCGGACATATGTGGTCCGATGAATGTCAAGACAAGACGCGGGAAGTCCTATTTCATCACTTTTATTGATGATTTCACCCGATTCGGTCATATCTATTTGATATCCCACAAAAGTGAAAGCACTAAACCTGCTTTAAAAACTATATGAGTTAAGTGGAGAATCAATTAGATCGCAAGATTACGGTCATGCGAACCGATAGGGGCGGTGAATATCAATCAACAAGTTTAAAGGAACTTTGTGATGAAAAAGGCATAGTACATCAGGTAACTATGCCTTATACTCCTCAACAAATTGGTGTTGCAGAAAGGAGGAATAGGACTTTAATGAAAAATGGTCCGTTCAATGATGGCGCAAGCTAACTTGCCAATCACCTTTTGGGGTGATGCATTATTGACGGCCGCTTTCATTTTGAACCGCGTACCCTCGAAATCAGTTAGCTCCACTCCTTATGAGTTGTGGAACCAAAGGTCTCCTGACTTAAACATTTTGAAACCTTGGGGTTGTGCATCCTACGCACATATTTCCTCCCATAAGTATGGCAAACTTGGGCCAAGGGGAAGGAAATGTATCTTTATACGATACGCCGAAAGCTCCAAAGGTTATGTTTTATGTTAGTCAGGAAGACAATGGTGGGCTAATTGAGTTTGAGTCGAGGGATGTCACTTTCTTGGAAAACGAGTTTCCAAGACATGGCGAGATAAGTCAGGACTTATCTCTGTTTGAGATTAATGATCAAAAAGGATTACCTCATTCGAGTGGGAGAATTCTTGGTGAAGATGAAAATACGTTTCAACCTTCACCAATGGATTATACGAATGACGATTATCCTATTCCAAACGGGAATAATGATCCAAGTGGGAGCAATTCTAACGACATTCCAAGTGGGAGTGATATTAGAATTGATCTAAATTCGAGTCAACGAGGACTTGAAGAATCTCAATAACGACGTAGTAGTCGTACAAGGTTGGCTCCTCTAAGATTTGAGGATGAATTTCCCTCTAAGATTTGAGGATGAATTTCCACAAACCTTTATGACTTCACTACAAGAAGATGACGAGCCTGCTACTTTCAAACAGGCCGTATCATGCCCTGCAAAAGACAAATGGATGGAAGCGATGACGGAGGAATTGAAATCCATGAAAGTTAACCAAGTCTGGGACTTAGTTAACTTACCTAGAGGACATAGAGCAATTGGGAACAAATGGGTTCTCAAGATCAAGCATAAGGCTGATGGCTCTATAGATAGATATAAAGCTCGCCTTGTCACGAAAGGTTTTACGCAACAGGAAGGGATAGACTACGAAGAGACCTTCTCACCTGTTATGCGTTTTACCTCGATTCGCCTGATTCTGGCAATAGTAGCTTGCTTATACCTCGAATTACATCAGATGGATGTAAAGACTGCCTTTCTCAATGGAGAATTGGACGAGGAGATCTATATGGAACAACCAACAGGGTTTGTAAAAGAAGGAAACGAACATAAGGTTTGTAAACTTCGTAAGCCCATATATGGTCTTAAATAATCCTCGAGGCAATGGTATATACGATTTCAAGAAGTTGTCTTATCAAATGGATTTTCCATACTTGATGAAGATAACTACGTATATATCAAGAGGATTAAAAGCAAGCATGTTATTATGTCTCTATATGTAGATGACATTTTAATAACCAGAAATGACAAGGGCTTTGTGATGGATATCAAGGCTTGACTTTCATCAGTTTTGAGATGAAAGACATGGGGAAGCCACATATATCCTTGGAATTAAGATTTCAAGGAATCGTTCGAAGAAACTTCTTTCTCTTTCACAAGAGACTTATTTAAAGAAGGTTCTAGAACGGTTTAATATGTAGGACTGCAAGTCCAATTGATACTCCTATAAGCAGATGCGATAATTTATATCTGAAATCATGTCCAAAGAACCAAAAGGAAAAGGAAATTATGGAAAAAGTTCCATATTCCAGTGCAGTTGATAGTCTTATGTACGCTATGATGCATACAAGACCGGACATCTGTTTTGCCGTTGGAATGGTAAGTCGTTACCAATCCAACCCAGGGCAAGAACACTGAAAAGCGGTTAAGAGGATAATGCAGTATCTTAAAGGAACTGCAGATTTGCAAAAGACTATGATAAAACCAAGAAGGTAGACATAAGGTACATATCTACGCATGAGATGATATAGGATCAGCTTACGAAAGCGATCCCCAGAAATGTGTTTTATAAACACTTATCATCCCAAGGATTGCGTATGAGCTGAGTTGTACCAATATATATTCCCATGTCTAAGAAAGATCAAATTTAATAAAAGAATAAGTTCTTTTTCAAACATTGCATATGAATTTCTTAAGAAATGTTTGTGTACATTTTTTGAAATCTCAGCTGAATTCTAGTATGTCGGACAGATTGAGGTTGGCTCTCTCACATGAGCAACCGCCTTATTCTATCAGATGGATGGAATAGAGATGAGACTTATTTGAAGTCAAAATCATCAGACGGATGATTTAAGAGTCATGACTTAAACAAAATGGTCGCATGAAAGATCTGCATCATATGGATGCTTACAAAAGATCTAAGAGGATTTTTTTTTTGAAATCCTATCTGTCTAAATGCGGGATGTGAGTCCAAAGGATTATTTGAGTAGAATAAGGGACTCAAAGTCAGACATTGTGGTGTCTGATCATCATCCTTACAACATCATTGAGACATACACTCCCTGGGAAAGGAGCGATGTTGTAATACGTGTTCATACCACGTATGCATTTCGACCACTGAGTTAGCAGCAATAGTGTTTGCTATTTTGTGAGACTCAAAGGCCATATGGGCCTTAACTCTTACCCTCAAGGACTCCAATTGGTTCCTTTAGATTTGACGAGATGATCGCTATCTTAGCGTGTTACTTATGGGCTATGATAATTCGGCTCGACGGGGCACGTTAGAAAAGCGAGTCTAGTCAAGATCAGAAGGTTCGCAAGAAGAGGAAGATTGATTTCATATTCACATTTGGACTTTAATGATTCAAAGCTGGCCAGCCAATTGTGATCCAGATGGGATTCAATTGTTGAATATAAAGTATAAGAAATGTGAAGAAATAATCTAGGGTAAAGCATGCGTTGAACTACTCAACTTTGCACCTTCGAGGTCGTTGTGTATCTCTAACAAGTGCATAACAACAGACTCTATGCGCATGACGGTCGCACGGTCTATTTCTCGGTATGATAGATGAAAGAACTAAGAGAAAGACATTCTCTTACAATCCCCTCAAGTGTGAGTGGGAGATGTTGGATATGGAAGACGTTAGTACACCCTTGTAGGGGATGTACGAGGGAATACGGACCTCGAACGTCGCGTACACGAAGTCGTGCGCAAAGGGAATATGTTCCCTTGCGGAGAGGATCACTAGATTGATGGGAAAGTCGCATTATATGTGCATAAGTGCATGCGACATATGGCTAATAAAGGGGTAATATCTTAAGCTTATGTTGTACCATGCATATGGTACAACTTAAGCTTATAATATGCCATGTACGATGGTACACCTTAGTTAAATTGTTCCAAAGGAACAATTGCTCCTAAAATAACTACCTTGGGGGCTATAAATAAGACCCAAGGGTTAGCCATTTCCTTACACTTTTGCATGGCATTCTTGCATGCATTTTCATTCTAGCGAAGCTCTGCCGA
Source organism: Scilla litardierei (assembly GCA_030789695.1). Taxonomy (NCBI): domain Eukaryota; kingdom Viridiplantae; phylum Streptophyta; class Magnoliopsida; order Asparagales; family Asparagaceae; genus Scilla; species Scilla litardierei. Next base: position 10,015 of record JAULAV010009610.1, read on the forward strand.
AATACTTCCTCTCCCTTTATCCAAGTTCTTAATCTAAAAGTAGAGATTTAGACCGTGGATTTAGTAGCCTTACTCCGTTCGTGAGAAGACTCGATCCGTCGTGGCGAATCCGAAGGCGAAGTTCGTAGACTACCGTGCCGCATACGCAAGCGTAAGTCTAAACTTCATTTATCGATCCTAACTCTGTTTTGGCAGGATCCTACACTTCCATGAAAAAGATGCGATACTAATGCAGCAATACCGTGAACGCAAGTTCACCAAGTATTCTGAGCTGCTGTCATGTTTACTCATAGCCGAACAAAAAGAGAGCTTTTCCTCACCACTCACAACATGCGCCCCCTGGTACTGCCCCTACTAGAAGCTCACAATGCCTCTTCTTTTTCCAAAAAGAAGAGAGACAATAAACGAAAAGAAAGACCACAGAAAGGGGGACAGAACAAAAAGGCTAGGGGCCAAGTCCATCAGCGAATAAATGAAAATAAGCGGAAGTTCACCTGACGCAGAAATGACAAAAATAGAGATGATGCACCTCCACCCAGAGAGGGAATGGGAAGACCAGTGCCGTTGCTGTGGCATGAAAGGCCACTGGTTCAGAGTGTGCCGAACTCTGCAGCATCTCCAGGATTTGTATAAAGAGAACAAGAAAAATAAAGCTGAAACAAACCTGATGTCCTCTGATGCTCCAGTTAAGTTTACAACTGACGACTTCGAAAATGATGACCTACTTGATTAGCCTCTATTTTTATCCTAGCAATTTGTTTTGAGAATAATTTATGTTAAGATAGAATTTGAATTATGTAATTTGTTTTGATTGAAAATGTTTATCTGAAAATGCATGTTCCTATATGATTCATCTTTTAATAGATGAACTGCTTTCATGACTGATTATGTAACGGCCTGTATTTTTCCAATACATTTAAATTAAAGTATTTAACGTAATTTCATTTCAAAAGGTATTTTGTAGTTGTTGATCAGGAGTTTTAAATGATTTCAAAAATTTCTTATAAAAATATTTTTAAGCACTAGACTAATTATAATGTATTTCAGTAAGTTCAGATTTCCTCAAATACTCGAAACAATTCTGATAAAAATTCATTTTTAATTATAACTGTTTTGGCTTAATTAATTTATTTTCTATACAAATATCTTCAAAACATTTTCAAACTTCTACAGTAATATTCTATGATCATTCAAGGCTCCCCACATTAATTTCGTAATTTTCTGATATCAAATCAACCTAGAACCTGCAAACTCGCTTTCTAAACGTTTTGGCCTAAAACTAGAATCTACGTAACTCAAACCCCAAAATGGATCTCGTATTCGCGATCCTCGCGATGATACGATCACGTAGGTATGTTTTCGTTAGTTTTCAGAGTCATATGCGAAAACGAGTTTGTATTCCTCCGATTTTGCTAATTACATCCATTAATGACTTTTCACCTTTATTAATTATCTTTTCTCTTACCCTAAACCTACATCTACCCCTAATTAATCCACTAACCCCACACCCATTAACCCTCATACTAAAAGTTGGCAAATCCAACTGTTGTAATTATTATTATCTTTATTATATTTATTATCATTATTTTTATTATTCTTACAAAATCATTCATTAACCTATATAAACCCCATGCATCCTTCATCCTCAACCCAACACAGCAGCACTTCCTTCTCTCCATTTCTCTCGCCCGAAACCCAAACCCATCTTCCTATCTCTCGTTCAAATCAACCCAGATCACAACCCAGGTATATATACACACACAGTTTTACTCTATATATATATATATATATATATATATATATATATATATATAATATATATATATATACTAGTCATACCCCGTGCCCGCGGGCACGGTTCAATTAAGATTTTCCCCCGCAAAATCTTTGTTCCCCAAAAAATTATTTCCACGGTCAAAATTGCGCGGAACAACAAATTAGAATAAAAATATTTAGCGACACGGACGCATTCGGCATGGAACAACGAAATCGGCTCATGCACCTTCAGCGCGGAACAACAAATTCGACGCGGACGCCTTCGGTGCAGAACAACAAATTAGTTAAAAAAATTTAGCGGGCGCCTTCGACGCGGACGCCTTCGGTGCAGAACAACAAATTAGTTAAAAAAATTTAGCGGGCACCTTCGGCGCGGTTCATTTACGATTCCCCCTCAAAATCTTAGATCACCCATAATTTAGCTCATCCCAAGAAATTTCAATCATTTTGAAATTATTCACCTGTGATCAATATTGATCGAGTCGTATCGTCTAGTCCATCCTGATCAAGAGATCGCTCATCGTCTTCTCTACACGAACCACCATCCATGTAACCAGCAGAACATACACCTCACGTCAAGTTTTAACTATAGACATGCATATTGTAACCCCCAAAACTACATCAAATCAAAAAAAATTTCTCTAGGTGTCAACATTAAGACAATATATTTCATCATAATTCCTTAAAATTCACTTCAAGCAATTCAAATACCACGTCGTCATCTACTCTCAAATTACAACGTCAAGAATTTGACATCAACGATTGGTATTTCACATTTAAAAACAATAAAATCCTTGCTCTATAAACCAAAATGAACAGAATTGCCAAATAAAACAACCCAAAATTTAAAGTTCTCCATAAAAACCTAAACAAAGCATCAAGAATTTGATTTCAATCGTTTGGAAATTATTCACCAGTTATCAGTATCGATCGAGTTGTAGATATCCATGTTCAAATAATTTTATTTAAAAAATAGGCATTCTAAAGCATCTGTAACAAACACAGTTTAAAAGAATTAGAATAAGAAAAAAGAACACATATTTCATGATTTTAAGCCTATGATACAATGATGAGAAATAGTCAGAGAAAGATTTAGTGATATGGCATCGAAAAAAACCAGATCTTGGAATCATACAGCCATTGGAGCGATCCCTAGTTAGCTAGTAGTTCGTTGAGTACCGAAGCAACTGAATCGAGATAAACCAAGGAACCAGCTATAACGAAATGATTAATGCATAAAAGAGAATTTTTCTAGCCCATGATAACTCATCTGTAACATTCTAATGTCTAATTGGCCTATGAACTAATTCTAATGTCCAATAATCTAAACAAAATATCATAATTTAATCTATTAATGGCATCTGTAACATACACATGATAAGAAAAAGAACACATTTCATGATTTTAAAATCAGATAGAACATATCTCCATTAAATTAGAAATTTTTATAGCCATTGATACAATGTTGAGAAATTGGCAGACAAATTGTTTTCTAATATTAATTATGACATGGCCTCTTTGTAACTCTCCACATTTTAAACCATGGAGAAGCAAACCAACATTATCGTTAGCCAACAGAAACATAATCAAATGTTAAAAACAAAAAATGAGCTAAAGCAGGTCTAAAAGTTAATTCATAGTATTTATACATCTCCATATTCAAACAATATCAGTGACCTGCTTTAGGTAAAAAGGGGAGCAAATTCAAACAACATTCACCCCAAAATTGAGACTTCATGATTCACATGTTCTGTTCATTTATCTAAAGCATATGATAGACAACGGGATGAAGAGAGTGTTGTTTGGCTGAAGCTGGCAAAGATTTTTTCGATTTCCTTTTCAGCTTTCTGGCTATGCTTGTGGGCTAAGTACATCGACTTATAATATCACACAACCTAAACTATATGCTAAAAGAAAAAACCCTTAACTATGAACAAATATACACAAAAATACATTTTGGATTGAACCATGCAGTCCAACTTCAAAAACACCATCTCTCACCATGTCTCACACAGGCATTTAAAACCAACAAAATTTACATATGAAGCTAGTGCCGTGTGTCCTGAAAATAAAAAATAAAATCATAGATTAGAATAGAAAAATTAGAAACGAAGATATATCTAATTACTTTGTACAACTCACTTTTATTACCTTCATCATGTTTAAGCAGAAAACCTTTTCATCATCACATTATAAAAAGATGGCGTGTCAAGCTCAATCCAAAGTGGAGAGTTAATAGGATGAGCAATAACCTAGATAAATTAAGTACATAAATTTCTTAGAAAAATTAATATATATTTGATAATATGGAAAAATTTAAATTTATACATTTATTTACCTTTTTCGTTGGAGTGGTGGATGGCGTGCTTTCTGGAACCAAGCAAGCTCGGCAAGAACCATCTTCCACTTCTATAACAAAAAAGGTATTTAGATGGTCAATGAACATGATATTTTGAAAAACAAAATCTAAGATTTTTATATTACCTCGGAAAAGAAGATTGCTTTGTCTTCAATGTGACTCGTCGCCGTTGCTTGTAAAGTTCTTTTAGCAATTTGCTGGAAATAATAATAATAATAAACAGTCACTAATTTTTAATTTCAAAATGGGAATGTTTATAACGGTATGCATACCTTATCAAACCAAAATCCGATATAACCCCGTAGCTTGACATTTATGTGATTGTTTTGAAGTAACAGAACCTGTGAGAAGAAAAATGTTAATGCAAACATAGTAGATTAAAAATATAATGTAGAATTATGATAAGAAACTTATAGTTTTTGCCAAATCTGCATCATCATCTATCTATATAAAAATACAAACCAATATATTTTATCAAACAATGCATACCGAAAACTATTAAGTCATGCAATGAAATGTAGTAAAGGAAAAAATTTCTTACCCTGCCATATGTGGTAATGCGGGTCCACATTTTAAAGCTTGGTAACGTATGATAATGATATACCTACATGTTAGACAACAATCGATAATAATTTTTTAAAAGATCATTTAAACAAATAATATAAATAAAACAATGTAAAGAAAGAAAGTTAAAAAACTTACATACAATTTTTATCATACATTGGAAATCATAGCAGAACTTCTGGGTAAACGATGTTTACTGTGTTATTTATGTTGGGCTGAAGAAGGACACATACACGATCAAAAGATGTGCACCTTGAAAGTGCAACATAAAGATGTCCATGACTAAAAACTGGGGTCCGCAAATCAACTCCAATGAATTTTACAGATTGTCCTTGGGCTTTATTAATCGTCATAGCATATGTCACACGGACAGGAAACTGCCTTCTTGTCATATGAAAAGGTAATTCTGAAGCCGATGGTGACAAATATATTCTTGGAATAAACACAAAACAACCGGCTTTATCCCCATTTAAAATTTGAGCTTCAATGACACATGATGCACATCTGACAACCATCAATCGAGTGCCATTACAGAGCCCGTCTTTAGGTGCAATATTTCGTAATAAAATAATAGGACAACCAACCTTAAGCTCAAGTGTAAATTGTGGCAACCCAGGAGGATCCAAAGAGTTTATGTACTCAGTTGGATATCTATTCATAATGGTTGGATCGGTTTCATCATTTTCAGAAAAACTGTCTGCAGTTTGATACGTAATCTTCTGTCCCGGAAAAATGTTTAATGCAGCAGCATTTATAAAAGTAACATCATCATTCCGTGCAGAAAGAATTATTCGTTCAGTAAGGTATGCCGGAGTCACGACACCCTCAATATCAAGCTGCGGATAAATTCGAAGTATTAACTCGTTTAAATCCTTGCACCTGAATATGTTAGAAGGAAATTCTACCACTTCTGTAGGATTTGTCCCAACCTAATACATATAGATATAATTTTAGTTAAGGAATGGCTAAGATAAAAATAGTAAGTAAAATTAAATTAGGCATGCATGAAATAAAATACCTCCAAAATAAATTTTGCAAAATTTGCATTCTCAACAGATGAGTTATTTAACCGCATATTTTGATCCAAGATCAAAACTTGTACAGAGCACCATAATACATATCGTCTCAATGAGGCACCAACAATTTCTTCTCGAACCCCCTTTGGTATGACGGGCAAGATTTGTTGGAAATCCCCACCAAGAACAACAGTAATACCACCAAATGCTCTGGGGTTATCACACATATCTTGTAACGATCGATCCACTGTCTCAATACAGTGCCGATGTTGCATAGGTACTTCATCCCATATTATAAGTTTTGCTTTTCTGAATAATTGAGCTTGCATGGATTGCTTGCTAAAATTACAAATTGAAGTATCATGCACATCTAACGGGATACGAAATGTGGAATGTGCAATCCGACCTCCGCTAAGTAGCAATGATGCAATACCGGAAGACGCGACAGTGATAACTATATTTCCAAGACTACGCAACAGTGTTGCTATTGCATTGTACAAAAAAGTCTTTCCTGTTCCAGCACCGCCGCTCAAGAAGAATGTAGTACCTTTATTTTCAAATACTGATGAAGTAATTGCTGAATAAGCATTGCGTTGTGCATCATTGAGGCAATCAATGTCTTTTTGTGCATCCAATTGTTTCGCTTTATTTATAAGTTCCTGATGTTCATGCAACAATCTATTGCCAATAATTGCATTCCAATCTCCAGCAGGAAGTGGCATTGGTGGAAAGTCGGATAGACACTTACCGTACTCCTCAAGCAATTCATTGATAAGGAATAATCCATAATCTTCAAGTTGGCCTTGAGTTGGGGTAGAAATTGCAAATAAAGTTTGTAATTTATGTGGAAGATCATCGCAAATGTGCATTGAAAATTCATTCCATAATGCAAGGGGGTCGATCGGCACACATTCGATAAGAATAATACAAAACAGTCTTCGTAATTGATATCATGTTTTCATAATTGAAGCCTTGGAAAGACATTGTCTCTACTCGGAATCATCTTCAAGAAGACCTCTTGCAATACATGTTGCTTTGAATGTAGGGTACTCGATAGAATTGAATGTGCGTAAATTTTCCCATGATGTTGGCCCTTTAACAACTGTTAGTAGCAACCGTAGATAAAATCTCTCACCAGAGTTAGGGGAGGCAAAATACATTCTGCCAATTGCATATCCAGATTGTCTTGGAGTCCAGACCTTTGTTGACGAATGCCACACAAACTTTTGAGCAAATTCTTGATATGTGAGATCATGTGCAGACTCATGTAAAGCGCAACATGTAAAAAATTCAGTCAAAGTTGTCTTATCATTTTCAGCCCTATACCTTATTGCATCTACATCTTCATCTGGATCAAAAATAACACGGTGTTGCCCTGGTAAATGAAGTATCAATCTTTGAACTGACGGAATCTCTTGATGCAAAAGATGCTCAAATATTTGCCAAGCTGCCTCAGGTGGTCCAATATATCTTGCATCAAGGTATTGTTGGATCTCATTTACTGCGCCCAATACCATTGTGGTCCGATCATGACCTTTATAAATATACTTATGAATGTACTTCACACATCTTACCCCGGCACAAACTTTGACATTAATGTGACAGTTAAAGCGCCTTGAGAGATACCTGTTGTGCGGCACAACATCTCGGTTATCAACCTGATGCCCCCTTACAGTATATAGATGCCCATTACTACGACGACGGTAAATAGGATATCCATCACGATCCAAGGTTATTGCATCTGCATAATTTCGAGGGTATTTCTTAGTACACTTACCATTTTCCATACATGAAGCATTTGGATTCCGAGCACCACATGGTCCATGTACCATACATTTTGACACAGTATCGAATAATGCATGATCTTGAGCAGGATCAGGAAATTCAGCACATACAATTCTATCCACTTGATCACATGTATGAATCTTATCGGGTCCACGAAGAAAGAAAAGAGCATGCATATGTGGAAGACCCCGTTTCTGAAATTCAATTGTAAATACGTGTGCTACTTTCTTTCCAAATACATTATTGCCATCAATCTCCTTCATCAAAGCCTTTCTTTTTAACTCAAATACACGTGCGACTAAATCTGGACGGTCGGTAGCCTTTTGATTGGGCATGAGAGCCGAAGTAATTTCTGGCCACTTTGGATTTGCAGTCATGGTAAGAAAAATATCTGGGTACTGGTTATAACGTGTGATAGCCATCGAGTCTTGAAATATGTCAAACATGTGACGTGCACTGCCAGTGAAAGATGAAGGAAGTATCATGCGCTGTCCAATTTGGTCGCATCTGGCATATGCATCGATATCTGCAAGACCCTGATAGAGCTCTGAGCGGAGTTTTCGTTGATTAAGTTTGATGAATGTCAAACGATGTTGCTCAATTGATGCCCAAGCATCAACTATGAACTCCTGGAATAACTTTCCAGCTCTCAAAATTGAAGAATACTCGTTCTGTCTTTCAAACAGACGGTAGCTATAAAACTCACACATGGTCAGGCGTCTACTTGAGGATATGTTTTGAACTGGATCCCACTGCTTCAACTCAGGTTCCCATCCAAGCTGACCATCAGGAAATAATAAGACGTAGTGTAATGGTAAGTATGCAGGATGAGTCTCATTGATTTGCATTAATTGATGATTTTCTCGAAGATGTAAAACTATATCTCGCATCCCGGAAGGTCGATAGCCATCGCCAGGTAAAATAACCGCAATCTCATCTACAGGTGGGAGGTTATAACGGCGACGATCCTTGTTTGAATTGTAATGCAGATATACAGGAAGATCATGACCACATGAATCTGCTTGAGATAAAACAGAATACGCCTGACAATATAGTTTGATGAATGGATTTATGCCCGATAAACAATTTTGAATAATTTGTAAGACATCCGTGCTCAAATGTAGATTTCTATTACTTCGGAACTTCATAGCAGAATCCGGATCATATATGTAAAGTTGACAATAACTTGCTGTTTGATCCGGTTGGGGCAGAAGTGATCCTATTCGATGGCGTAATTCTCCATGAATAGTAAATATGTTCGGGCCTCTGCCAACAATCAATCTTTGATCCATTGTCACACCAAGGCTGGTAAATGCATTAGCTGCATTATACTCCCGAGTATACATTCGAAGTGATTTTGATGCCTCACTGTCACCATCATATAATTCTCGAAGTGCTGGAGGGGGTTCATTAAGTTTCGGCAATTTTACTTTTCCTTGCAAACAACATGTTCCAAAAAGATGTGTTCTCAAAGTTGACTTCGAAAACTGTTCATCCAACCAGTGTAAGGCTGAACAATGAGGGCATGGAATGTTCATTAATCCAAGATAGTGCAGACCAAAATCAACCTGAGTTGGTGGACCAGAGCCATGCTGAGTTGACCGACATCGGAAGATCGAGGATGAGCCAGCGTCTTCTTGTTCAACGGGAGAAGTTGTTAATCCAGGTGTTAATTGAGGTATACAGATATGAGTCATATATCAAGATATGTTTCGTTGAGCTTTTTCTCGTTCTCTCCTTTGACATTGAGCTAAACACCTAGCCAAAATAAAACCATAATAATTAAATAAAATTAAGTTACATTAAAGCAGAGTAGCTTTTATAAATAATAACCTGGCAGATGGTTCATCATCTTCAGCACATATCGTATCGTTGTACGAGGGTGAGACCTCATCTTCATGACTGCATATGTGCTTTGAGGCATATCGAGTACACTGGTAGGAGTCATATATCGAGATGTGTTTGCTTGTATTTGTTCTCGTTATCTCCTTTTGCGTTGAGCTAAAGCCCTATCCAAATTTAAACACACAAATAAACACAACTAAAATATATGGGTAGAGAAAAGATTTTATGTACAGTCGGGTTGATAATGACCTGACAGATGGTCCAAGAACTTGTCCGGAAATCATATTGTTATGCGAGGCTGAGGTTATTTGAGGTATAACAAGTACACCGTCAGAAGGCAGAGCGTGAGATAAGTTTCGTTGTTCTTGTTCTCGTTCTCTCCTTTTGCGTTGGGCTAAAGCCCTATCCAAATTTAAACACAAAAATAAACACAACTAAAATACATGGGAGGAGAAAAGATTTTATGTACAGGCGGGTTGATAATGACCTGACAGATGGTCCAGGAACTTGTCTGGAAATCATATCGTTACGCGAGGATGAGACAGCATCTTCGTGTTCAACTGGAGAAGTTGTCACGGCTGGTGTTATTTGAGGTATATCAAGTACACCGTCAGAAGGCAGAGCGTGAGATAAGTTTCGTTGTTCTTGTTCTCGTTCTCTCCTTTTGCGTTGGGCTAAAGCCCTATCCAAATTTAAACACAAAAATAAACACAACTAAAATACATGGGAGGAGAAAAGATTTTATGTACAGGCGGGTTGATAATGACCTGACAGATGGTCCAGGAACTTGTCCGGAAATCATATCGTTACGCGAGGCTGAGACAGCATCTTCGTGTTCAACCGGAGAAGTTGTCACGGCTGGTGTTATTTGAGGTATATCAAGTACACCGTCAGAAGGCAGAGCGTGCGATAAGTTTCGTTGTTCTTGTTCTCGTTCTCTCCTTTTGCGTTGGTCTAAAGCCCTATCCAAATTTAAACACAAAAATAAACACAACTAAAATACATGGGAGGAGAAAAGATTTTATGTACAGGCGGGTTGATAATAACCTGACAGATGTCCAGGAACTTGTCCGGAAATCATATCGTTACGCGAGGCTGAGACAGAACCGGAGAATCTCTCCTACTGCGATGAGCTAAAGCCCTATCCAAATTAAACCCAAAATAATTACAATTAAAATACATTATTAGCGTATATTAGATGTTTGGCACAGTCAAGTGGATAATAACCTGGCTGATGGTTCATCATCTTGTTCAAAAATTGTGTCATTGTGATTCCTGTTATGTTGCCATTGTCGCAAGGGTGAAATTTAATAATTATTGAATATGAGTTTGAATATTTGAATATTTGAATATTTGCTGCAGGAGTGCTCTTATTGATGAGTGTATGTTTGGAGGCTATAAATTAGTTTTTGAAGAAGTCCATTTCAATTCAATTTCAACTTGAATTATCAAAATATTGTATAATTAGAATGTAAAAGCCAATAATTATTATGAAACATAATTATCAAACAATTGTTATCATCAAGTCTAATGATAACAACTTGAATTATCTTTGGAATTATGGTCATTCTCAAATATTGATATTTATCTTTGAATAATTCCAAAGAACATAATAAGCCAATATCTTTGGAAGCCAATATCTTTGTATAATAAGCCAAAATTATTCCAAACATAATTTTTCAATCTCTGAAATTTAAGTATATACATTCTTTGAAATTCATAACCATACCAGTAGCATATCAAACCCATAATGAAATAAGTTCAAAAAATGAAGAACACAAAAAACAGGAGCAAAAAACCGGGACAAAAAACATAGAGGGAAGAGAGGGATATACATTCTCTAAAATTTCAGTTCAAAAAAATGAAGAAAACAAAAAACATCGACAAACAAAATGATTGTGTAATCAGGATATAAATATCATACCAATTTGTGATAACGTGAGAATATTTGAGAATTGGAGTGTATGAACTTGACTTAAATTCAAAATCATGTCAACATGACTTAAATTCAAAATCCTGCATACACATACTCAAGTTGAACTTGACTTAAATTCAAAACAGGGTTATTGCCCGATGAAGGGTTATTCTTAATTCAATTTGATTATCTCATATGTATATACATTCAATATGTAAATACCCAAAATTCAAATTCAATTCAATTTGATTATTTCAGTTAAAAAAATACATATGAGATAATCAATTGAACTGATTCAATTTGATTCAACTGAAAATACATTCAAATGAAATAAGCAGTTAAAAAATAATTCAACTAAAAAATACATTCAATTGAAAATACATAATAAGAGGTGCTGAAATAATTAAAGTGAAATTTTTCTCATTCTACTGAAATGTTTCACATTCAAAATGAAACCTTGAAAATAAAAATTAAAACTTGATGTAAAAATGAAAATTTTCAACTAACATTCAACTGAAAGTATTCTCTTTCAACTGCAGACCAACATTCACATACCCCCATGGATAAGCAATATCATTCTAATATTTTTCAACTGAATTTTTTAATATCATTCACATACCCAATTGGGCCATTTGATTTTTTAAAATCATTCTCTGTGATTTTTAATATCATTCAGCCAACTGAATTTTTAATATCATTCAGCAAAAGAAAATGTTGCAAAAATAAAATGAAAATGTTGCAACAGGATTAATGGATAACCCCTGTTAAACTAAAGTATCATGTGAAATGAATTCATTTAGCCAGAATATTGGCAGAATTGGGATTCATCAAGAACATTGCATTCTAGCCACATGAATTGCATCTAGACACAGGACATTGATAACATAAAATCTGAGGGTGAAATATATGAATTGGGACATTAGGACATCTAGCCAACTATATGAATCCATTGCAATGTCCTGTGGCAGTATTCATCAAGAACTCATCAAGAACTCATCTTTTCATTTAGCCTAAATGAATGAAAATTTCATTTCACAGGACAAAATGTATTACATTAGCACATCTAGCCAACTATATGCTTACAATGTGTATTATCCATGCAATACTAAACATGTATTGCAAATTTATCCAATCAAGAATACACAAACAGAAACATCTGATAATTATCCATGCATTAATATTCAGTATTCATTAAACATAGCATTGCAAACATGTTAGTATTCACTAAACCTGTTATCCAATTTCAAAATATAGCTGAACTAAACATTAGTATTCAGTCTGACATTGCAGTCTCCCATTAGCATTGCAAACATTAGTATCCTGGTCACTTTATACAACCCAACATTCTTTTTACTATTCTTTATACAACCCAACATTCTTTTTAGTATCCATTAAATTGAGCATTCAGGAACATTAACATTGCAAACATTAGTATCCATTAAATTGAACTTGCAAGATCCTGGTCACTTTATACAACCCAACATTCTTTTTAACCAAGATTGAATGAAAATTGACTGAAAGACAAAATTGAAACCTGAATGAAATTTTTAAACCAACAAAAAACTAAAAACTTGCAACTGCCATAACTGCCAAGCCATAAATAAAGCTAACCAAGGGGTAGATGGAAACCTGAATGTGAGAGTTTTAAGCTCTGCAATGAAGTCCTGAATGATGGCCTGAACTTGGTACTGATAATAAAACTTGCAACTGGATGGGGGCTCAACCTGCAATGAAGAGCTATTAGTGAAGTGAGTTATCAGTGAAAGCTATCAGTGAATTCTCCATATTAAACCAAAAGGTTGAGTTTTACACTGAAACATCATATTTGAGTTTATCCATATTCGATTAAACCATATAAACATATTCAGAATTAAAGTTAAATTAAAAAATTCTCCTTATTTTGACAAATTTAATTAACATTGACAAAAAACATCATAACTGAAACACCATATTCAATTAAACCATATCAACATTGACAAAAAAATTGGAAGTGTCTAAAAAAACACATTTTGAGAATTCAATGAAAATTAGCATTGTCCTGGTAATTGAATAAATTGTTTACACCTAAAAATTTTCATTGTCCTGTTAATTAGCAAATATTGGTTGCAAATACCTATGAATAGAATATTGTCATGTTAATGTCAATCTTTGTCCTGTTAATTGTCCTGTTTAGAATAGAATATTGACTGAAAGTCAAATTAATTAGGTAAGTTTAATATTGGACAAAGATGACTGATAGTAATTAACATTTAGAATAATTAGAATATCAGTTTAATATTGCAATACATATGAATAGAATTTTGGTTGCCTAATACTATCAGTCAACTTTGAAATAGAAATTAACATTGACTGAAAATCATCTTTGTCCTGTTAATATTCTTTCAGCAATTGCAAACTCAATTGCAAACTCAATCTTTCAGCAATCTCATTTTTTCAGCAAGCTCAATTGAGTGATAAATCTCAAACTCAAACTCAAACAACTCTATAATCTTTAAAAACATGAATGAAATTTGTTATTAGCACATGGATAAAAATTAAGCATGGATATTGAACAGGTCTCCTTTTTCTCAAAATGATCCAAATTATTCAAGCATTAATCACCTATTTTTCTCATCCAAACAAATTAAGCATGGATATTGATCCTTATGTGAAATTTTTGCTGAATAAACCAGTAGACAAATTTTTCTCCCTACATTGAATTTGCCCTGCAAGCAGGATGTATTTTCAATAACACTCACCCTCCATACACACCAATAATACATCAACAACAATTTTCAAAAAGTATGATCAGTTGCATTAGAATGAACCATTTAAACATTTAATCAACAACAATATTTTGCAAAATGTAAAAAACAACTATTTTCAAAATAAACCATGTAATCATGGATTTTGAAAATTGAGTGAAATTTTTGCATTTCCATTTTGATCAACTGTTGGTTAAATGTAAAAATCAACCATTTTGCACCAACAGCAACTATATATGGCAACAATCATTTGCAAAATGCACCAAGCATTTGCAATGTGCACCAAACCTTTTCACCAAAAAGTAATAAGTAACTAGTTTGCAAAATTTTATTCATAAGACAAATAGGTGCTTTTGCATTCATAAGACAAATATTGAAACATAGGATTACTTTCTCATTTAGAAGTGCACATCTCATTTAGAAGTATTGGTATTAAAAAAGTATGAATGAAAATGCAACTTGGACTAAGAGTTTGAGCCTATCCATAAGTCGCATTGTCCATCAGTTTGAGCATTCAGTCCAATATTAAGCATTCAGTCCAATTTTCCTTCTTCACTGGAATTGATATCAAACTTACATCTACTTTGAGTATCCTGTCAAATGGCAAACAAATAACTCATATATTTGAGTCCATGGCTATTTCCAATAATAACTTTCAAGTGTCCTGTCAAATTAATGTGATCATATACATTCCTAACCAATAGTGTCATATCCAAGATTCTGAACAGGACACTTGAATGTCTAACCATATGACAGTCATTTAAGTATGAACATTCATTCATTGAATGTCAATGTCCAAGATTGTTGAATAATAATCATATATACATTTGCAAATTGCTAAACAATGTCCAAGATTGTTGAATAATAAGTTGAGTATCCTGTCTATTCATTCCAATGTCCAAGATTTTGAGTCCTGTATATGACATTTTGAGTCCATGAATTAAGTTGAGTATCCTGTCTTTGGAAATTAAGTTAGTATGAGCCCATGATAATCAACTTTTTGACAATTTCAACATTTGAACGCATATGAATGGCAGTGGGTTATATGAATTGCTTTGCATACATAACCAATTGCTTTGCATGTGCTCATACATAACCAATCATACATAACCAATTGCTTTGCATACTTTCTCATACATAGGAATTTGCTGAAGCAAATCAGTTATGCATACTTGCTCATACATAGCTTGCAAGTGTCCTGTGAAGAGCTTATCAAAATGAAGAGAATGGGATAAAGTGTCCTGTTTAAAGTGCAAGCTATTGGACTTCCAATAGCTTGCACTTCCAATAGCTTGCACTTCCAATAGCTGTTTTTTCTTTAGCTTGCACTTTGGAATTTAATGATATGGGAATAAATACTGCCAATATTGGAAGTCCAAAGCTATTGGAAGCTAAAGTGCAAGCTAAATATCTTCATTTTGATAAGCTAAATACTAAAGTGCAAGCTAAAGTGCAAGCTAAATACTGCCAAAGTGCAAGCTAAAGAAAAAATATTGGAAGCTAAAGTGATATGTGAATAAATACAGGCTAAAGTATTTATGAAGATATATGCCAAAGTGAAAAATATTTGCTGAATATTTGCTGATATTTGCCCAAGTGATATATGGGTGAGAAATATTGGAAGCTAAAGTGCACGCTATAATTTTGAATATTTATACTGTCAAATACTCAGCAAAATATTGGGCAAGCTAAAATATTTTTATTGTATATCAAATACTTTAGCTATGCAAAATTAAAAAAATTTCAATACACCCTGTTACGAGGTGGAACTCGCGTACAATGAATTTGTATTAATGGGAACCAAGGGCACGGTGGTTATGTGGAGTAGGGGGTTTAGGTAGGCTATTTGACGAGCGATTAGTGGGGTGAAGAAGTCGATCTCGACGCCAGTGACGGTCGCGGGGGCCGAATCTCGCCGGATGCGGCTGGACAAGGTTGAACGGCAGGGGGGTGACGCCGACTGGTGTTGATAGGCGAGCTCTCCTGCAACACGAACAACTCGTCAGAAGGGCTGGGTTGGGGGTTCAACCCGTAGCCCCTCCGATGCCTAAGTCAGTGATAGGGCTTAAAATGGGGGGCTGGTCACGCCGGTCGGACTAACGGTGTATCGACCGCGCGTGGCGAGCTATATGTGGGAGAACAAAGATATGGACGACCTTTGCACTCGTGTGTGAATAGTTGAATGAGAGAGAATTCTGCCGTCTATAGCTCGCCACGCGCGGTCGATACACCGTTAGTCCGACCGGCGTGACCAGCCCCCCATTTTAAGCCCTATCACTGACTTAGGCATCGGAGGGGCTACGGGTTGAACCCCCAACCCAGCCCTTCTGACGAGTTGTTCGTGTTGCAGGAGAGCTCGCCTATCAACACCAGTCGGCGTCACCCCCCCTGCCGTTCAACCTTGTCCAGCCGCATCCGGCGAGATTCGGCCCCGCGACCGTCACTGGCGTCGAGATCGACTTCTTCACCCCACTAATCGCTCGTCAAATAGCCTACCTAAACCCCCTACTCCACATAACCACCATGCCCTTGGTTCCCATTAATACAAATTCATTGTACGCGAGTTCCACCTCGTAACAATTGGCGCCGTCTGTGGGAACGAAGGGTCACACCCATGTTAGATCCCATACCGATCTCGCGGAACCCGGACCACGGCAAAGATCCCGTGGGACAGGAACCGCTCTCCCTACAAATCACCCCGGCGTCCGACCCCCTTCTGGGGATGGGCCCCGAGATCGAACACACTTCAGTCCCCGCCGTCCTGAAGAGCTTCGAGGCCGTTGCTCAGGCCAGGGGAGGCTGTCAGACGGCTAGAACGGGACCTCCGCCCGGCCCCTCAGAGCCCCTGAACGTGAGGCGAAACCTTCACCCTCAGTTCGAGGAGGAGGGGGAGCATAGGGGG
Organism: Scilla litardierei; assembly: GCA_030789695.1. Taxonomy (NCBI): domain Eukaryota; kingdom Viridiplantae; phylum Streptophyta; class Magnoliopsida; order Asparagales; family Asparagaceae; genus Scilla; species Scilla litardierei. The sequence continues at coordinate 26,921 of JAULAV010009610.1, forward strand.
CTCGCTGAGGAGATCGCGGCCCAGCAAAGGCTCCTGGAAGAGGAGGAAGAAGTCGCGCAGCGGTGGAGGCGCCTGGGGGAGGCGGCCGCCGCGCAGAGGCGTCTGGACGAGGCGGCCGAAACCACCCGGAAGGCTTACCAGGAAGAGGAGGCCGCCCGCCGCCAGCTTCGCTTCATCATCGCGGAGCGCGAGAGGCTGAGAATGGAGAACAGGAGCAACCGAGAACTCCTGGACGAGGCGACGACGGCCCGGCGGCCTGGGAACGGGCGGGACCCGATGCTGAACAGGTCCCCGCCTGGAGGGGGCGGCCCCCATCACCAACACCACCCCTCCGATACCCAGCGCGAGGAAGCCGTTTGTCGGCAACTACGCTTCCTCACCACCGAGCGTGAAAGACTCCTTCGGGAGAATCAAGAACGGATGGAGGCCCAAGGAGAGCTGGCCAGGAGGCGTGGGCGCTGGGAGGACCGTAGCCCACAACCCGTCGAATCCTCGGCCCAAGGAGGGAGCCCCGCCTGGAGACCGTCGGGCTACTCGCCGGGGACGGAGGACCGTCGGCGGCCGAGGCGCGACCGAAGCCCGACCCCCGAGTGGCGGAGGGGGGATGTGCCGGATCGCCCGACCTACCCGGAGGAGGCCACGCCACTCGCCCGGTGGATCACTTCTGCCCCCAGGCCCGTAAGGTTCAAACCCCCTCACTTGGCCACGTACAATGGGAGGGGCGACCCCCTCACGCACGTGCAACAATACCGGGGGGCGATGGAAGCCCAGGACGTGGATGAGGCGTTCCTTTGCCGACATTTCTCCCAAAGCCTGAGGGACACCGCGCTGGACTGGTACTTCGGCTTGCCCGCGAGGTCCGTGGGGAGCTTTGGCGAACTATCCCATAAGTTCTGCCAAGAGTTCCGGGCCGGGCGAACAAAAAAGAAGCCCTTAGACTATCTCAGCACGATAGTCCAAAGGGAGGGGGAAGGGACAGGAAGATACCTCCGCCGCTTTCAGGAGGAGAGACGGGCGGTGGTGACATGCGGCGACGAGGTGCTTATGCTGGCCTTCAAGACGGGGCTGCGGACGCGGAGCCTCCACAAATCCCTGCTCCGAGATCCACCTACCGACTATGAAGAGTTGGTAGCAATGGCGGAGAGGCACGCGTTGGCGGAGGAGACTTTGGGTGCAAAGGTTGTGCTCCCCCAGGCGAAACCACCCGCAGATGGGTCCCGGCCGCACCCTCGGCCGAGGCAGGAGGAGAGGGGGCGAGGCCGCGATCAGTTGGCCCTACCGCGGCGGGAGCCACCCGAGCCCCGCCCGCTAGATTGCCTTGGCCCGGCTCGCGAGTTCGCTCCGGCACGGAGGCCCCCCAGAGTCATCCCGAGACCAGAAGACCTCCCGCCGGTGCATTACACGCGACTCAACGCCCCCATGATGGAGGTGCTGGCCGCGGCGACGAGGGCCGGGTTATTGCCGGATCCTCCTAGGGAGATGAGGACGGACCCAGCGAGGCGGGACCCCCGGAGATACTGCCGATATCACCGGGACCACGGTCACGACACCGACCATTGTCACTCCCTTAAGAGAGAGATCGAACGACTGATCCAAGCGGGTCACCTGGGAAACTTTGTCGCGGGAAGGCGGGAGATGGCGGAAGAGAGAGCCCCCCCGGAGGGAGGGGGACGGGAACCACTGGCGGACCGTGATAAGGAGGAGCCACGCCCCCCAAGGGCGGTCATGCGAATTGAGATGATAACTGGAGGGCCCTCCTCGGCGGGGCGGGCGCCCGCCATCCCGGAGGCCGGGGCCCGACGGGCGATGACGGCGGCCGCCGACCACCAGCTGAAGCGAAGAAGGACACACCGACCCCCGATCACCTTTACCGAGGAAGACTGGCGGGAAGCACAGAGCCAGAACGACGACGCCCTCGTCGTCGAGGCTCGGATCGGGGCGGTGGACGTCGGCCGGCTCCTGATTGACACCGGAAGCTCCCGCGACATCCTTTTCATGTCAACAGTCGAGAGGATGGGATGGGGGCGCGCAGACCTAGAGCCCTGCGGGGGCCCTGTGGCCAGCTTCACCGGCCATGAGATCCCTACCGAAGGAACGATCACCTTGCCCATGACTCTGGGGGAGGAGCCGAGGATCGTCACCAAGGAAACGCTTTTCGTCATCGTCGACATCGCATCGGTGTATAATGGAATCATAGGGCGCCCATATATGACGGCCATCGAGGCGCTCCCCAGCCTGCAACATCAAACGATGAAGTTCCGGACCCCGCGGGGGGTGGGACATGTGCAGGGAGGTCGAGGGGGGCCCCGAAACCACAACAGTGTGCCGTCCCCGCCTGGGGGCCCCGGGCGGACCCCGACGCCTCTCGTCCCCGACGAAAGGGAGGACTTCTGCGACCAGCGGCCGACCCCGGCCGAGGAGGTAGAGGAGGTCCCGATAGCCTCGGACGAGGGAAGAGTCGTCTCCATCGGGACGAAACTCCCCTCTGCCTTGAGGACGGCCCTCGTCGCCTTGCTCCGGGAGAACGCGGACATATTCGCATGGTCACCGGCCGACATGCCCGGGGTGGACCCGGCGGTAATCTCCCACAGGTTGAATGCGGACCCAGAGGCCCGGCCTGTTCGACAGAAGAAGAGGAGTGCGGGGGGCGAGAAGAAGAGGGCGGCCGAGGAAGAAGTAGAGCGGCTCCTCGAAGCCAAGTTTGTTCGGCCGGTGGACTACCCCGACTGGCTTGCCAACGTCGTTCTAGTGAAGAAGCCCAGCGGGAAGTGGCGCATGTGCGTTGACTTCACCGACCTCAACAAGGCTTGCCCGAAGGACAGCTTCCCTCTGCCCAGGATCGACCACTTGGTGGACCACGCGTCCGGTTATGAATTGTTGAGCTTTATGGACGCCTTTTCGGGATACAACCAAATACCGATGGCGGAGGAGGATGAGGAGAAGACGTCCTTCGTCACCGATAAAGGCACCTTCTGCTACACCAAGATGCCCTTTGGGCTGAAGAACGCCGGGGCGACTTATCAACGGATGGTTGACCGAATTTTCGGCCCCCAGGTGGGGTGAAATTTGGAGGTCTACATCGACGACATGCTGGTGAAGAGTGGAAGGGCCCTCGACCACCTCACCGACTTGCAGGAGACCTTCCAGAGGGTCCGCCGATACAACCTGAGACTAAACCCCGCAAAATGCATCTTTGGCGTGCAGTCGGGAAAGTTCCTGGGCTTCATGATAACGAGGCGGGGGATCGAGGTGAACCCCGACAAGGTGGCGGCCCTCACCGGTATGACGGAGCCCCGGACAATCCGAGACTTGCAGCGACTGAACGGCCGGATTGCTGCTCTGGGACGATTCCTGTCGAAATCGGCGGAGAAGTCGCTCCCCTTCTTCAGGGTCTTACGCACGGCCTTCGGCGAAGCTAAAGACAAGAGGAAGGTGATCCCGTGGGACAACGACTGCACGCGGGCGTTCGCGGAGCTGAAATCCTACCTACAAGGCCCGCCGCTCCTCGCACGGCCGGAGGAAGGTGAACCCCTGGGGTTGTACCTGGCGACCACCGAGGAGGCTGTTAGCTCCGTCCTGATCAAGGAGGAAGGAGGGGTGCAACGCCCTGTTTACTATGCCAGTCGGATCCTCCGGGATGCGGAGACTCGCTACAGCCCCATCGAAAAAGCCGCCTACTGCCTAATCACCACCGCTCGGAAGCTCTGACCCTATTTCCAGGCCCACCCCATAACCGTCCACACCAACATGCCCCTCGAAAAGAACCAGAAAAGACTGGAGCGGTCAGGGAGGATGCTCAACTGGAGCGTCGAGCTCAGCGAGTTCGACATAACTTACAAAGCCCGGACGGCGATCAAGGGTCAGGCGCTGGTCGACTTCATGGTGGAATGCACCACGGAAACCCCGACGAGGGACCGGATAGAGCAACCATCGGCGCCCACGTCCCCCCGGAGGATCGAGGCGGGCGAACCCTCAGCGCCCTCCCCGACAACAGCGGACGGATTATGGACCATCCACGTCGACGGCTCCGCGACGGGCTCCGGAACAGGAGCGGGAATCGTCATTCAGACTCCAGACGGATGCTCGTTGGAGTACGCCCTACGCTTCGACTTCCCGGCCACCAACAACGTCGCGGAGTACGAAGCCGCGGTTAACGGGTTAAAACTCGCTAGGGCAGTCGGTGCGACGAACGTGTTGCTCCTAAGTGACTCCCGTCTCGTCGTCCAACAGATCCTAGGGGGCTTTGAGGCCCGAGAAGAAACCATGAAGCAGTACCTGAATCGCATCCAGATCGAACTCCGCAAGTTCAAGCAAGCGGACGTGCAACACCTGCCTCGCTCCAACAACCTCCGGGCAGATGCCCTGTCTAAGCTGGCTTCCTCCTCAGCGGCCGAGATCGGGAAGGCAATCTACGTCGAAAGCCTGTCGACACCCTCCATCAACGAAAGGGAACTGATGTGCACGGGCACGATGACGTCCTGGATGACACCCATTATGAAGTATTTAGAGACAGGTGAACTACCCGAGGAGCGGTTGCTGGCTAAGCAGGTGGAGAGACGGGCCCTGACATTTGTGCTCCTTGACGGGGTGCTGTACCGCCGCCGCCGCACCAATTTCGACGTCCTGCCCTACCTAAAGTGCTTGGGACCGGAGCAGGCTGAGCACGTCATCCGTGAGGTACACGAAGGCTTCTGCGGAAACCACCATGGAGGACGCACCATCGCCCACAAGATAAAGCGCCAAGGATACTACTGGCCGACGATGATCCGAGACGCGGTACAATACGTCAAGAAGTGCGAAGCGTGCCAGAAGTTCTGCCGACGGACGACTGCGCCACCGGCCAACCTGATGCCCATCTTGAGCCCGGTCCCCTTCGCCAAGTGGGGACTCGACATCCTGGGGCCCTTCCCAAAGGCCTCCGGGGGAAGGAAGTATCTAGTCGTCGCCGTGGACTATTTCACAAAATGGGTCGAAGCGGAGCCGCTGGCGCGAATCACGTGGACAGACATGAAGGGCTTCATCTGGCAATCCGTCATATGCCGCTTCGGGATCCCCCGTTCCATAGTCACGGATAACGGAAAGCAGTTCGATTGCGAGGGCTTCCGCGACTTCTGCTCGGGCTGGGGGATCAAACTCCAATTCGCGTCGGTCGCCCACCCACAGTGCAACGGAATGGCAGAGGCCGCGAATAAGTGTATCCTGAACCCGATGAAGAAGAAGGTGGACGCCGCCCTGGGAGCATGGGTCGATGAGCTGCCAGGGATCCTATGGTCCTATCGCACCACCCATAAGGCCTCGACCGGAGAAAGTCCCTTCATGCTAGCATACGGATCGGAGGCAGTTGTACCTGTGGAAATCGGCGAAGAGACACTCCGGTTAAAACTCTTCGATGAAGAAATCAACGGAGAAGGGCTCGGCCTCAGTCTTGAGTTGATAGACGAGGTCCGGGACAGGGCCCTAACCAGCCTCGTCAAGCACAGCCAGAGGATGGCCCGATACTACGACTCCCGGGTGAAACCGCGGACTTTCAGGATCGGCGATTTGGTCCTTCGGGACGCCACCTTCCGCCCCGAGACTGCGCAGCGGGGAAAGCTGGCCGCCAAATGGGAAGGGCCCTACACGGTCGTTGATGTTGTCGGACCGGCCACCTACATCCTTGCTACCCCTGAAGGGAGCAAGCTGGCCCACCCTTGGAACGCGAAACATCTGCTGAAATTCTACCAATAGTTGTGAGTTTCCCTTTCTTCGCGCAATATACACATCTACACGTTTTTCCCAACCTTGTTGTTCCTACACAAGCTTTGCAGTTCGCTAAAACTCCGAACCTCTGGGGCAGGGCCAACCCTAGCCACCCAAACCAGAGAAGGGCACGGGCCGGGCTACGCGCCCGCTCCCCCCCTCCAGACCTCTGGGGCAGGGCCAACCCTAGCCACCCAAACCAGAGAAGGGCACGGGCCGGGCTACGCGCCCGCTCCCCCCCTCCAGACCTCTGGGGCAGGGCCAACCCTAGCCACCCAAACCAGAGAAGGGCACGGGCCGGGCTACGCGCCCGCTCCCCCCCTCCAGACCTCTGGGGCAGGGCCAACCCTAGCCACCCAAACCAGAGAAGGGCATGGGCCGGGCTACGCGCCCGCTCCCCCCCTCCAGACCTCTGGGGCAGGGCCAACCCTAGCCACCCAAACCAGAGCTGGGCACGGGCCGGGCCACGCGCCCGCTCCCCCCCTCAAGACCTCTGGGGCAGGGCCAACCCTAGCCACCCAAACCAGAGGTGGGCACGGGCCGGGCCACGCGCCCGCTCCCCCCCTCCAGACCTCTGGGGCAGGGCCAACCCTAGCCACCCAAACCAGAGAAGGGCACGGGCCGGGCTACGCGCCCGCTCCCCCCCCTCCAGACCTCTGGGGCAGGGTCAACCCTAGCCACCCAAACCAGAGAAGGGCACGGGCCGGGCCACGAGCCCGCTCCCCCCCCTCCAGACCTCTGGGGCAGGGCCAACCCTAGCCACCCAAACCAGAGAAGGGCACGGGCCGGGCTACGCGCCCGCTCCCCCCCTCCAGACCTCTGGGGCAGGGCCAACCCTAGCCACCCAAACCAGAGAAGGGCACGGGCCGGGCTACGCGCCCGCTCCCCCCCTCCAGACCTCTGGGGCAGGGCCAACCCTAGCCACCCAAACCAGAGAAGGGCACGGGCCGGGCTACGCGCCCGCTCCCCCCCTCCAGACCTCTGGGGCAGGGCCAACCCTAGCCACCCAAACCAGAGAAGGGCACGGGCCGGGCTACGCGCCCGCTCCCCCCCTCCAGACCTCTGGGGCAGGGCCAACCCTAGCCACCCAAACCAGAGTAGGGCACGGGCCGGGCTACGCGCCCGCCCCCCCTCCAGACCTCTGGGGCAGGGCCAACCCTAGCCACCCAAACCAGAGAAGGGCATGGGCCGGGCTACGCGCCCGCTCCCCCCCTCCAGACCTCTGGGGCAGGGCCAACCCTAGCCACCCAAACCAGAGCTGGGCACGGGCCGGGCCACGCGCCCGCTCCCCCCCTCAAGACCTCTAGGGTAGGGCCAACCCTAGCCACCCAAACCATAGGTGGGCACGGGCCGGGCCACGCGCCCGTTCCCCCCCTCCAGACCTCTGGGGCAGGGCCAACCCTAGCCACCCAAACCAGAGAAGGGCACGGGCCGGGCTACGCGCCTGCTCCCCCCTCCAGACCTCTGGGGCAGGGTCAACCCTAGCCACCCAAACCAGAGAAGGGCACGGGCCGGGCCACGCGCCCGCTCCCCCCTCCAGACCTCTGGGGCAGGGCCAACCCTAGCCACCCAAACCAGAGAAGGGCACGGGACGGGCTACGCGCCCGCTCCCCCCCCCTCCAGACCTCTGGGGCAGGGACAACCCTAGCCACCCAAACCAGAGAAGGGCACGGGCCGGGCTACGCGCCCGCTCCCCCCCTCCAGACCTCTGGGGCAGGGCCAACCCTAGCCAACCAAACCAGAGAAGGGCATGGGCCGGGCTACGCGCCCGCTCCCCCCCCTCCAGACCTCTGGGGCAGGGCCAACCCTAGCCACCCAAACCAGAGCTGGGCACGGGCCGGGCCACGCGCCCGCTCCCCCCCTCAAGACCTCTGGGGCAGGGCCAACCCTAGCCACCCAAACCAGAGAAGGGCACGGGCCGGGCTACGCGCCCGCTCCCCCCTCCAGACCTCTGGGGCAGGGCCAACCCTAGCCACCCAAACCAGAGAATGGCACGGGCCGGTCTACGCGCCCGCTCCCCCCTCCAGACCTCTGGGGCAGGGCCAACCCTAGCCACCCAAACCAGAGAAGGGCATGGGCCGGGCTACGCGCCCGCTCCCCCCTCCAGACCTCTGGGGCAGGGCCAACCCTAGCCACCCAAACCAGAGAAGGGCACGGGCCGGGCTACGCGCCCGCTCCCCCCCTCAAGACCTCTGGGGCAGGGCCAACCCTAGCCACCTAAACCAGAGGTGGGCACGGGCCGGGCCACGCGCCCGCTCCCCCCCTCCAGACCTCTGGGGCAGGGCCAACCCTAGCCACCCAAACCAGAGAAGGGCATGGGCCGGGCTACGCGCCCGCTCCCCCCCTCCAGACCTCTGGGGCAGGGCCCACCCTAGCCACCCAAACCAGAGCTGGGCACGGGCCGGGCCACGCGCCCGCTCCCCCCCTCAAGACCTCTGGGGCAGGGCCAACCCTAGCCACCCAAACCAGAGAAGGGCACGGGCCGGGCTACGCGCCCGCTCCCCCCTCCAGACCTCTGGGGCAGGGCCAACCCTAGCCACCCAAACCAGAGAATGGCACGGGCCGGGCTACGTGCCCGCTCCCCCCTCCAGACCTCTGGGGCAGGGCCAACCCTAGCCACCCAAACCAGAGAAGGGCATGGGCCGGGCTACGCGCCCGCTCCCCCCTCCAGACCTCTGGGGCAGGGCCAACCCTAGCCACCCAAACCAGAGAAGGGCACGGGCCGGGCGACGCGCCCGCTCCCCCCCCTCAAGACCTCTGGGGCAGGGCCAACCCTAGCCACCCAAACCAGAGGTGGGCACGGGCCGGGCCACGCGCCCGCTCCCCCCCTCCAGACCTCTGGGGCAGGGCCAACCCTAGCCACCCAAACCAGAGAAGGGCACGGGCCGGGCTACGCGCCCGCTCCCCCCCTCCAGACCTCTGGGGCAGGGTCAACCCTAGCCACCCAAACCAGAGAAGGGCACGGGCCGGGCCACGCGCCCGCTCCCCCCCTCCAGACCTCTGGGGCAGGGCCAACCCTAGCCACCCAAACCAGAGAAGGGCACGGGCCGGGCTACGCGCCCGCTCCCCCCCTCCAGACCTCTGGGGCAGGGCCAACCCTAGCCACCCAAACCAGAGAAGGGCACGGGCCGGGCTACGCGCCCGCTCCCCCCCTCCAGACCTCTGGGGCAGGGCCAACCCTAGCCACCCAAACCAGAGAAGGGCATGGGCCGGGCTACGCGCCCGCTCCCCCCCTCCAGACCTCTGGGGCAGGGCCAACCCTAGCCACCCAAACCAGAGCTGTGCACGGGCCGGGCCACGCGCCCGCTCCCCCCCTCCAGACCTCTGGGGCAGGGCCAACCCTAGCCACCCAAACCAGAGTAGGGCACAGGCCGGGCTACGCGCCCGCCCCCCCTCCAGACCTCTGGGGCAGGGCCAACCCTAGCCACCCAAACCAGAGAAGGGCATGGGCCGGGCTACGCGCCCGCTCCCCCCCTCCAGACCTCTGGGGCAGGGCCAACCCTAGCCACCCAAACCAGAGCTGGGCACGGGCCGGGCCACGCGCCCGCTCCCCCCCTCAAGACCTCTGGGGCAGGGCCAACCCTAGCCACCCAAACCAGAGGTGGGCACGGGCTGGGCCACGCGCCCGCTCCCCCCTCCAGACCTCTGGGGCAGGGCCAACCCTAGCCACCCAAACCAGAGAAGGGCACGGGCCGGGCTACGCGCCCGCTCCCCCCCTCCAGACCTCTGGGGCAGGGCCAACCCTAGCCACCCAAACCAGAGAAGGGCATGGGCCGGGCTACGCGCCCGCTCCCCCCCTCCAGACCTCTGGGGCAGGGCCAACCCTAGCCACCCAAAACAGAGCTGTGCACGGGCCGGGCCACGCGCCCGCTCCCCCCCTCCAAACCTCTGGGGCAGGGCCAACCCTAGCCACCCAAACCAGAGAAGGGCACGGGCCGGGCTACGCGCCCGCTCCCCCCTCCAGACCTCTGGGGCAGGGCCAACCCTAGCCACCCAAACCAGAGAAGGGCACGGGACGGGCTACGCGCCCGCTCCCCCCCTCCAGACCTCTGGGGCAGGGCCAACCCTAGCCACCCAAACCAGAGAAGGGCACGGGCCGGGCTACGCGCCCGCTCCCCCCCTCCAGACCTCTGGGGCAGGGCCAACCCTAGCCACCCAAACCAGAGAAGGGCATGGGCCGGGCTACGCGCCCGCTCCCCCCTCCAGACCTCTGGGGCAGGGCCAACCCTAGCCACCCAAACCAGAGAAGGGCACGGGCCGGGCGACGCCCCCGCTCCCCCCCTCAAGACCTCTGGGGCAGGGCCAACCCTAGCCACCCAAACCAGAGGTGGGCACGGGCCGGGCCACGCGCCCGCTCCCCCCCTCCAGACCTCTGGGGCAGGGCCAACCCTAGCCACCCAAACCAGAGAAGGGCACGGGCCGGGCTACGCGCCCGCTCCCCCCCTCCAGACCTCTGGGGCAGGGTCAACCCTAGCCACCCAAACCAGAGAAGGGCACGGGCCGGGCCACGCGCCCGCTCCCCCCCCTCCAGACCTCTGGGGCAGGGCCAACCCTAGCCACCCAAACCAGAGAAGGGCACGGGCCGGGCTACGCGCCCGCTCCCCCCTCCAGACCTCTGGGGCAGGGCCAACCCTAGCCACCCAAACCAGAGAAGGGCACGGGCCGGGCTACGCGCCCGCTCCCCCCCTCCAGACCTCTGGGGCAGGGCCAACCCTAGCCACCCAAACCAGAGAAGGGCATGGGCCGGGCTACGCGCCCGCTCCCCCCCTCCAGACCTCTGGGGCAGGGCCAACCCTAGCCACCCAAACCAGAGCTGTGCACGGGCCGGGCCACGCGCCCGCTCCCCCCCTCCAGACCTCTGGGGCAGGGCCAACCCTAGCCACCCAAACCAGAGTAGGGCACAGGCCGGGCTACGCGCCCGCCCCCCCTCCAGACCTCTGGGGCAGGGCCAACCCTAGCCACCCAAACCAGAGAAGGGCATGGGCCGGGCTACGCGCCCGCTCCCCCCCTCCAGACCTCTGGGGCAGGGCCAACCCTAGCCACCCAAACCAGAGCTGGGCACGGGCCGGGCCACGCGCCCGCTCCCCCCCTCAAGACCTCTGGGGCAGGGCCAACCCTAGCCACCCAAACCAGAGGTGGGCACGGGCTGGGCCACGCGCCCGCTCCCCCCTCCAGACCTCTGGGGCAGGGCCAACCCTAGCCACCCAAACCAGAGAAGGGCACGGGCCGGGCTACGCGCCCGCTCCCCCCCTCCAGACCTCTGGGGCAGGGCCAACCTAGCCACCCAAACCAGAGAAGGGCATGGGCCGGGCTACGCGCCCGCTCCCCCCCTCCAGACCTCTGGGGCAGGGCCAACCCTAGCCACCCAAAACAGAGCTGTGCACGGGCCGGGCCACGCGCCCGCTCCCCCCCTCCAGACCTCTGGGGCAGGGCCAACCCTAGCCACCCAAACCAGAGAAGGGCACGGGCCGGGCTACGCGCCCGCTCCCCCCTCCAGACCTCTGGGGCAGGGCCAACCCTAGCCACCCAAACCAGAGCTGGGCACGGGCCGGGCCACGCGCCCGCTCCCCCCCTCAAGACCTCTGGGGCAGGGCCAACCCTAGCCACCCAAACCAGAGGTGGGCACGGGCTGGGCCACGCGCCCGCTCCCCCCTCCAGACCTCTGGGGCAGGGCCAACCCTAGCCACCCAAACCAGAGAAGGGCACGGGCCGGGCTACGCGCCCGCTCCCCCCTCCAGACCTCTGGGGCAGGGCCAACCCTAGCCACCCAAACCAGAGCTGGGCACGGGCCGGGCCACGCGCCCGCTCCCCCCCTCAAGACCTCTGGGGCAGGGCCAACCCTAGCCACCCAAACCAGAGGTGGGCACGGGCTGGGCCACGCGCCCGCTCCCCCCTCCAGACCTCTGGGGCAGGGCCAACCCTAGCCACCCAAACCAGAGAAGGGCACGGGCCGGGCTACGCGCCCGCTCCCCCCCTCCAGACCTCTGGGGCAGGGCCAACCCTAGCCACCCAAACCAGAGAAGGGCATGGGCCGGGCTACGCGCCCGCTCCCCCCCCTCCAGACCTCTGGGGCAGGGCCAACCCTAGCCACCCAAAACAGAGCTGTGCACGGGCCGGGCCACGCGCCCGCTCCCCCCCCCTCCAGACCTCTGGGGCAGGGCCAACCCTAGCCACCCAAACCAGAGAAGGGCACGGGCCGGGCTACGCGCCCGCTCCCCCCCTCCAGACCTCTGGGGCAGGGCCAACCCTAGCCACCCAAACCAGAGAAGGGCACGGGCCGGGCTACGCGCCCGCTCCCCCCCCTCCAGACCTCTGGGGCAGGGCCAACCCTAGCCACCCAAACCAGAGAAGGGCACGGGCCGGGCTACGCGCCCGCTCCCCCCCTCCAGACCTCTGGGGCAGGGCCAACCCTAGCCACCCAAACCAGAGAAGGGCATGGGCCGGGCTACGCGCCCGCTCCCCCCTCCAGACCTCTGGGGCAGGGCCAACCCTAGCCACCCAAACCAGAGAAGGGCACGGGCCGGGCGACGCGCCCGCTCCCCCCCTCAAGACCTCTGGGGCAGGGCCAACCCTAGCCACCCAAACCAGAGGTGGGCACGGGCCGGGCCACGCGCCCGCTCCCCCCCTCCAGACCTCTGGGGCAGGGCCAACCCTAGCCACCCAAACCAGAGAAGGGCACGGGCCGGGCTACGCGCCCGCTCCCCCCCTCCAGACCTCTGGGGCAGGGTCAACCCTAGCCACCCAAACCAGAGAAGGGCACGGGCCGGGCCACGCGCCCGCTCCCCCCCTCCAGACCTCTGGGGCAGGGCCAACCCTAGCCACCCAAACCAGAGAAGGGCACGGGCCGGGCTACGCGCCCGCTCCCCCCCTCCAGACCTCTGGGGCAGGGCCAACCCTAGCCACCCAAACCAGAGAAGGGCACGGGCCGGGCTACGCGCCCGCTCCCCCCCTCCAGACCTCTGGGGCAGGGCCAACCCTAGCCACCCAAACCAGAGAAGGGCATGGGCCGGGCTACGCGCCCGCTCCCCCCCTCCAGACCTCTGGGGCAGGGCCAACCCTAGCCACCCAAACCAGAGCTGTGCACGGGCCGGGCCACGCGCCCGCTCCCCCCCTCCAGACCTCTGGGGCAGGGCCAACCCTAGCCACCCAAACCAGAGTAGGGCACAGGCCGGGCTACGCGCCCGCCCCCCCCTCCAGACCTCTGGGGCAGGGCCAACCCTAGCCACCCAAACCAGAGAAGGGCATGTGCCGGGCTACGCGCCCGCTCCCCCCCTCCAGACCTCTGGGGCAGGGCCAACCCTAGCCACCCAAACCAGAGCTGGGCACGGGCCGGGCCACGCGCCCGCTCCCCCCCCTCAAGACCTCTGGGGCAGGGCCAACCCTAGCCACCCAAACCAGAGGTGGGCACGGGCTGGGCCACGCGCCCGCTCCCCCCTCCAGACCTCTGGGGCAGGGCCAACCCTAGCCACCCAAACCAGAGAAGGGCACGGGCCGGGCTACGCGCCCGCTCCCCCCCTCCAGACCTCTGGGGCAGGGCCAACCCTAGCCACCCAAACCAGAGAAGGGCATGGGCCGGGCTACGCGCCCGCTCCCCCCCCTCCAGACCTCTGGGGCAGGGCCAACCCTAGCCACCCAAAACAGAGCTGTGCACGGGCCGGGCCACGCGCCCGCTCCCCCCCCTCCAGACCTCTGGGGCAGGGCCAACCCTAGCCACACAAACCAGAGAAGGGCACGGGCCGGGCTACGCGCCCGCTCCCCCCTCCAGACCTCTGGGGCAGGGCCAACCCTAGCCACCCAAACCAGAGAAGGGCACGGGCCGGGCTACGCGCCCGCTCCCCCCCCTCCAGACCTCTGGGGCAGGGCCAACCCTAGCCACCCAAACCAGAGAAGGGCACGGGCCGGGCTACGCGCCCGCTCCCCCCCTCCAGACCTCTGGGGCAGGGCCAACCCTAGCCACCCAAACCAGAGAAGGGCACGGGCCGGGCTACGCGCCCGCTCCCCCCTCCAGACCTCTGGGGCAGGGCCAACCATAGCCACCCAAACCAGAGAAGGGCACGGGCCGGGCGACGCGCCCGCTCCCCCCCTCAAGACCTCTGGGGCAGGGCCAACCCTAGCCACCCAAACCAGAGGTGGGCACGGGCCGGGCCACGCGCCCGCTCCCCCCCTCCAGACCTCTGGGGCAGGGCCAACCCTAGCCACCCAAACCAGAGAAGGGCACGGGCCGGGCTACGCGCCCGCTCCCCCCCTCCAGACCTCTGGGGCAGGGTCAACCCTAGCCACCCAAACCAGAGAAGGGCACGGGCCGGGCCACGCGCCCGCTCCCCCCCTCCAGACCTCTGGGGCAGGGCCAACCCTAGCCACCCAAACCAGAGAAGGGCACGGGCCGGGCTACGCGCCCGCTCCCCCCCTCCAGACCTCTGGGGCAGGGCCAACCCTAGCCACCCAAACCAGAGAAGGGCACGGGCCGGGCTACGCGCCCGCTCCCCCCCTCCAGACCTCTGGGGCAGGGCCAACCCTAGCCACCCAAACCAGAGAAGGGCATGGGCCGGGCTACGCGCCCGCTCCCCCCCTCCAGACCTCTGGGGCAGGGCCAACCCTAGCCACCCAAACCAGAGCTGTGCACGGGCCGGGCCACGCGCCCGCTCCCCCCCTCCAGACCTCTGGGGCAGGGCCAACCCTAGCCACCCAAACCAGAGTAGGGCACAGGCCGGGCTACGCGCCCGCCCCCCCTCCAGACCTCTGGGGCAGGGCCAACCCTAGCCACCCAAACCAGAGAAGGGCATGGGCCGGGCTACGCGCCCGCTCCCCCCCTCCAGACCTCTGGGGCAGGGCCAACCCTAGCCACCCAAACCAGAGCTGGGCACGGGCCGGGCCACGCGCCCGCTCCCCCCCTCAAGACCTCTGGGGCAGGGCCAACCCTAGCCACCCAAACCAGAGGTGGGCACGGGCTGGGCCACGCGCCCGCTCCCCCCTCCAGACCTCTGGGGCAGGGCCAACCCTAGCCACCCAAACCAGAGAAGGGCACGGGCCGGGCTACGCGCCCGCTCCCCCCCTCCAGACCTCTGGGGCAGGGCCAACCCTAGCCACCCAAACCAGAGAAGGGCATGGGCCGGGCTACGCGCCCGCTCCCCCCCCTCCAGACCTCTGGGGCAGGGCCAACCCTAGCCACCCAAAACAGAGCTGTGCACGGGCCGGGCCACGCGCCCGCTCCCCCCCTCCAGACCTCTGGGGCAGGGCCAACCCTAGCCACCCAAACCAGAGAAGGGCACGGGCCGGGCTACGCGCCCGCTCCCCCCTCCAGACCTCTGGGGCAGGGCCAACCCTAGCCACCCAAACCAGAGAAGGGCACGGGCCGGGCTACACGCCCGCTCCCCCCCCTCCAGACCTCTGGGGCAGGGCCAACCCTAGCCACCCAAACCAGAGAAGGGCACGGGCCGGGCTACGCGCCCGCTCCCCCCCTCCAGACCTCTGGGGCAGGGCCAACCCTAGCCACCCAAACCAGAGAAGGGCATGGGCCGGGCTACGCGCCCGCTCCCCCCCTCCAGACCTCTGGGGCAGGGCCAACCCTAGCCACCCAAACCAGAGGTGGGCACGGGCCGGGCCACGCGCCCGCTCCCCCCCTCCAGACCTCTGGGGCAGGGCCAACCCTAGCCACCCAAACCAGAGAAGGGCACGGGCCGGGCTACGTGCCCGCTCCCCCCTCCAGACCTCTGGGGCAGGGCCAACCCTAGCCACCCAAACCAGAGAAGGGCATGGGCCGGGCTACGCGCCCGCTCCCCCCTCCAGACCTCTGGGGTAGGGCCAACCCTAGCCACCCAAACCAGAGAAGGGCACGGGCCGGGCGACGCGCCCGCTCCCCCCCTCAAGACCTCTGGGGCAGGGCCAACCCTAGCCACCCAAACCAGAGGTGGGCACGGGCCGGGCCACGCGCCCGCTCCCCCCCTCCAGACCTCTGGGGCAGGGCCAACCCTAGCCACCCAAACCAGAGAAGGGCACGGGCCGGGCTACGCGCCCGCTCCCCCCCTCCAGACCTCTGGGGCAGGGTCAACCCTAGCCACCCAAACCAGAGAAGGGCACGGGCCGGGCCACGCGCCCGCTCCCCCCCTCCAGACCTCTGGGGCAGGGCCAACCCTAGCCACCCAAACCAGAGAAGGGCACGGGCCGGGCTACGCGCCCGCTCCCCCCCTCCAGACCTCTGGGGCAGGGCCAACCCTAGCCACCCAAACCAGAGAAGGGCACGGGCCGGGCTACGCGCCCGCTCCCCCCCTCCAGACCTCTGGGGCAGGGCCAACCCTAGCCACCCAAACCAGAGAAGGGCATGGGCCGGGCTACGCGCCCGCTCCCCCCCTCCAGACCTCTGGGGCAGGGCCAACCCTAGCCACCCAAACCAGAGCTGTGCACGGGCCGGGCCACGCGCCCGCTCCCCCCCTCCAGACCTCTGGGGCAGGGCCAACCCTAGCCACCCAAACCAGAGTAGGGCACAGGCCGGGCTACGCGCCCGCCCCCCCTCCAGACCTCTGGGGCAGGGCCAACCCTAGCCACCCAAACCAGAGAAGGGCATGGGCCGGGCTACGCGCCCGCTCCCCCCCTCCAGACCTCTGGGGCAGGGCCAACCCTAGCCACCCAAACCAGAGCTGGGCACGGGCCGGGCCACGCGCCCGCTCCCCCCCTCAAGACCTCTGGGGCAGGGCCAACCCTAGCCACCCAAACCAGAGGTGGGCACGGGCTGGGCCACGCGCCCGCTCCCCCCTCCAGACCTCTGGGGCAGGGCCAACCCTAGCCACCCAAACCAGAGAAGGGCACGGGCCGGGCTACGCGCCCGCTCCCCCCCCTCCAGACCTCTGGGGCAGGGCCAACCCTAGCCACCCAAACCAGAGAAGGGCATGGGCCGGGCTACGCGCCCGCTCCCCCCCTCCAGACCTCTGGGGCAGGGCCAACCCTAGCCACCCAAAACAGAGCTGTGCACGGGCCGGGCCACACGCCCGCTCCCCCCCCTCCAGACCT
Source organism: Scilla litardierei (assembly GCA_030789695.1). Classification (NCBI taxonomy): domain Eukaryota; kingdom Viridiplantae; phylum Streptophyta; class Magnoliopsida; order Asparagales; family Asparagaceae; genus Scilla; species Scilla litardierei. The sequence goes on from JAULAV010009610.1 coordinate 43,664, forward strand.
CTGGGGCAGGGCCAACCCTAGCCACCCAAACCAGAGAAGGGCACGGGCCGGGCTACGCGCCCGCTCCCCCCCTCAAGACCTCTGGGGCAGGGCCAACCCTAGCCACCTAAACCAGAGGTGGGCACGGGCCGGGCCACGCGCCCGCTCCCCCCCTCCAGACCTCTGGGGCAGGGCCAACCCTAGCCACCCAAACCAGAGAAGGGCATGGGCCGGGCTACGCGCCCGCTCCCCCCCTCCAGACCTCTGGGGCAGGGCCAACCCTAGCCACCCAAACCAGAGCTGGGCACGGGCCGGGCCACGCGCCCGCTCCCCCCCTCAAGACCTCTGGGGCAGGGCCAACCCTAGCCACCCAAACCAGAGAAGGGCACGGGCCGGGCTACGCGCCCGCTCCCCCCCTCCAGACCTCTGGGGCAGGGCCAACCCTAGCCACCCAAACCAGAGAATGGCACGGGCCGGGCTACGTGCCCGCTCCCCCCTCCAGACCTCTGGGGCAGGGCCAACCCTAGCCACCCAAACCAGAGAAGGGCATGGGCCGGGCTACGCGCCCGCTCCCCCCCTCCAGACCTCTGGGGCAGGGCCAACCCTAGCCACCCAAACCAGAGAAGGGCACGGGCCGGGCGACGCGCCCGCTCCCCCCCTCAAGACCTCTGGGGCAGGGCCAACCCTAGCCACCCAAACCAGAGGTGGGCACGGGCCGGGCCACGCGCCCGCTCCCCCCCTCCAGACCTCTGGGGCAGGGCCAACCCTAGCCACCCAAACCAGAGAAGGGCACGGGCCGGGCTACGCGCCCGCTCCCCCCCTCCAGACCTCTGGGGCAGGGTCAACCCTAGCCACCCAAACCAGAGAAGGGCACGGGCCGGGCCACGCGCCCGCTCCCCCCCTCCAGACCTCTGGGGCAGGGCCAACCCTAGCCACCCAAACCAGAGAAGGGCACGGGCCGGGCTACGCGCCCGCTCCCCCCCCTCCAGACCTCTGGGGCAGGGCCAACCCTAGCCACCCAAACCAGAGAAGGGCACGGGCCGGGCTACGCGCCCGCTCCCCCCCTCCAGACCTCTGGGGCAGGGCCAACCCTAGCCACCCAAACCAGAGAAGGGCATGGGCCGGGCTACGCGCCCGCTCCCCCCCTCCAGACCTCTGGGGCAGGGCCAACCCTAGCCACCCAAACCAGAGCTGTGCACGGGCCGGGCCACGCGCCCGCTCCCCCCCTCCAGACCTCTGGGGCAGGGCCAACCCTAGCCACCCAAACCAGAGTAGGGCACAGGCCGGGCTACGCGCCCGCCTCCCCCCCCTCCAGACCTCTGGGGCAGGGCCAACCCTAGCCACCCAAACCAGAGAAGGGCATGGGCCGGGCTACGCGCCCGCTCCCCCCCTCCAGACCTCTGGGGCAGGGCCAACCCTAGCCACCCAAACCAGAGCTGGGCACGGGCCGGGCCACGCGCCCGCTCCCCCCCTCAAGACCTCTGGGGCAGGGCCAACCCTAGCCACCCAAACCAGAGGTGGGCACGGGCTGGGCCACGCGCCCGCTCCCCCCTCCAGACCTCTGGGGCAGGGCCAACCCTAGCCACCCAAACCAGAGAAGGGCACGGGCCGGGCTACGCGCCCGCTCCCCCCCTCCAGACCTCTGGGGCAGGGCCAACCCTAGCCACCCAAACCAGAGAAGGGCATGGGCCGGGCGACGCGCCCGCTCCCCCCCTCCAGACCTCTGGGGCAGGGCCAACCCTAGCCACCCAAAACAGAGCTGTGCACGGGCCGGGCCACGCGCCCGCTCCCCCCCTCCAGACCTCTGGGGCAGGGCCAACCCTAGCCACCCAAACCAGAGTAGGGCACGGGCCGGGCTACGCGCCTGCCCCCCCTCCAGACCTCTGGGGCAGGGCCAACCCTAGCCACCCAAACCAGAGAAGGGCACGGGCCGGGCTACGCGCCCGCTCCCCCCCTCCAGACCTCTGGGGCAGGGCCAACCCTAGCCACCCAAACCAGAGAAGGGCACGGGCCGGGCTACGCGCCCGCTCCCCCCCCTCCAGACCTCTGGGGCAGGGCCAACCCTAGCCACCCAAACCAGAGAAGGGCATGGGCCGGGCTACGCGCCCGCTCCCCCCCTCCAGACCTCTGGGGCAGGGCCAACCCTAGCCACCCAAACCAGAGAAGGGCACGGGCCGGGCTACGCGCCCGCTCCCCCCCTCCAGACCTCTGGGGCAGGGCCAACCCTAGCCACCCAAACCAGAGAAGGGCACGGGCCGGGCTACGCGCCCGCTCCCCCCCTCCAGACCTCTGGGGCAGGGCCAACCCTAGTCACCCAAACCAGAGAAGGGCACGGGCCGGGCTACGCGCCCGCTCCCCCCCCCCTCCAGACCTCTGGGGCAGGGCCAACCCTAGCCACCCAAACCAGAGAAGGGCATGGGCCGGGCTACGCGCCCGCTCCCCCCCTCCAGACCTCTGGGGCAGGGCCAACCCTAGCCACCCAAACCAGAGCTGGGCACGGGCCGGGCCACGCGCCCGCTCCCCCCCTCAAGACCTCTGGGGCAGGGCCAACCCTAGCCACCCAAACCAGAGGTGGGCACGGGCCGGGCCACGCGCCCGCTCCCCCCCTCCAGACCTCTGGGGCAGGGCCAACCCTAGCCACCCAAACCAGAGAAGGGCACGGGCCGGGCTACGCGCCCCGCTCCCCCCCCTCCAGACCTCTGGGGCAGGGTCAACCCTAGCCACCCAAACCAGAGAAGGGCATGGGCCGGGCCACGAGCCCGCTCCCCCCCTCCAGACCTCTGGGGCAGGGCCAACCCTAGCCACCCAAACCAGAGAAGGGCACGGGCTGGGCTACGCGCCCGCTCCCCCCCTCCAGAACTCTGGGGCAGGGCCAACCCTAGCCTCCCAAACCAGAGAAGGGCACGGGCCGGGCTACGCGCCAGCTCCCCCCCTCCAGACCTCTGGGGCAGGGCCAACCCTATCCACCCAAACCAGAGAAGGGCACGGGCCGGGCTACGCGCCCGCTCCCCCCCTCCAGACCTCTGGGGCAGGGCCAACCCTAGCCACCCAAACCAGAGAAGGGCACGGGCCGGGCTACGCGCCCGCTCCCCCCCCTCCAGACCTCTGGGGCAGGGCCAACCCTAGCCACCCAAACCAGAGTAGGGCACGGGCCGGGCTACGCGCCCGCCCCCCCTCCTGACCTCTGGGGCAGGGCCAACCCTAGCCACCCAAACCAGAGAAGGGCATGGGCCGGGCTACGCGCCCGCTCCCCCCCTCCAGACCTCTGGGGCAGGGCCAACCCTAGCCACCCAAACCAGAGCTGGGCACGGGCCGGGCCCACGCGCCCGCTCCCCCCCTCAAGACCTCTAGGGCAGGGCCAACCCTAGCCACCCAAACCATAGGTGGGCACGGGACGGGCCACGCGCCCGCTCCCCCCCTCCAGACCTCTGGGGCAGGGCCAACCCTAGCCACCCAAACCAGAGAAGGGCACGGGCCGGGCTACGCGCCTGCTCCCCCCTCCAGACCTCTAGGGCAAGGGTCAACCCTAGCCACCCAAACCAGAGACGGGCACGGGCCGGGCCACGCGCCCGCTCCCCCTTCCAGACCTCTGGGGCAGGGCCAACCCTAGCCACCCAAACCAGAGAAGGGCCACGGGCCGGGCTACGCGCCCGCTCCCCCCCTCCAGACCTCTGGGGCAGGGACAACCCTAGCCACCCAAACCAGAGAAGGGCACGGGCCGGGCTACGCGGCCCGCTCCCCCCCTCCAGACCTCTGGGGCAGGGCCAACCCCTAGCCACCCAAACCAGAGAAGGGCATGGGCCGGGCTACGCGCCCGCTCCCCCCCTCCAGACCTCTGGGGCAGGGCCAACCCTAGCCACCCAAACCAGAGCTGGGCACGGGCCGGGCCACGCGCCCGCTCCCCCCCTCAAGACCTCTGGGGCAGGGCCAACCCTAGCCACCCAAACCAGAGAAGGGCACGGGCCGGGCTACGCGCCCGCTCCCCCCTCCAGACCTCTGGGGCAGGGGCCAACCCTAGCCACCCAAACCAGAGAATGGCACGGGCCGGGCTACGCGCCCGCTCCCCCCGTCCAGACCTCTGGGGCAGGGCCAACCCTAGGCCACCCAAACCAGAGAAGGGCACGGGCCGGGCTACGCGCCCGCTCCCCCCCTCAAGACCTCTGGGGCAGGGCCAACCCTAGCCACCCAAACCAGAGGTGGGCACGGGCCGGGCCACGCGCCCGCTCCCCCCCTCCAGACCTCTGGGGCAGGGCCAACCCTAGCCACCCAAACCAGAGAAGGGCACGGGCCGGGCTACGCGCCCGCTCCCCCCCTCCAGACCTCTGGGGCAGGGTCAACCCTAGCCACCCAAACCAGAGAAGGGCACGGGCCGGGGCCACGCGCCCGCTCCCCCCCTCCAGACCTCTGGGGCAGGGCCAAACCTAGCCACCCAAACCAGAGAAGGGCACGGGCCGTGCTACGCGCCCGCTCCCCCCCCCCTCAAGACCTCTGGGGCAGGGCCAACCCTAGCCACCCAAACCAGAGAAGGGCACGGGCCGGGCTACGCGCCCGCTCCCCCCCTCCAGACCTCTGGGGCAGGGCCAACCCCTAGCCACCCAAACCAGAGAAGGGCATGGGCCGGGCTACGCGCCCGCTCCCCCCCTCCAGACCTCTGGGGCAGGGCCAACCCTAGCCACCCAAACCAGAGAAGGGCACGGGCCGGGCTACCGCGCCCGCTCCCCCCCTCAAGACCTCTGGGGCAGGGCCAACCCTAGCCACCCAAACTAGAGGTGGGCACGGGCCGGGCCACGCGCCCGCTCCCCCTCTCCAGCCCTCTGGGGCAGGGCCAACCCTAGCCACCCAAACCAGAGAAGGGCACGGGCCGGGCTACGCGCCCGCTCCCCCCCCTCCAGACCTCTGGGGCAGGGTCAACCCTAGCCACCCAAACCAGAGAAGGGCACGGGCCGGGCCACGCGCCCGCTCCCCCCATCCAGACCTCTGGGGCAGGGCCAAACCTAGCCACCCAAACCAGAGAAGGGCACGGGCCCGTGCTACGCGCCCGCTCCCCCCCCTCAAGACCTCTGGGGCAGGGCCAACCCTAGCCACCCAAACCAGAGAAGGGCACGGGCCGGGCTACGCGCCCGCTCCCCCCCTCCAGACCTCTGGGGCAGGGCCAACCCTAGCCACCCAAACCAGAGAAGGGCATGGGCCGGGCTACGCGC
>JAULAV010009612.1:0-21877 GCA_030789695.1 Scilla litardierei
ATCCTTGAAGAGCCCTAGCCCTAGCCGCAACATCCTTAAGGAGACCCATGGCCGCAAGCTGCTAGTGAGGAGGAAAGGCCATTGCCCCAAGTTGCAGCACCCAAATACCAAGGAGAGGCTACTGCGCTCATTTCTGTTGCACCAAGGGAGGCTATTGTGCACACTGCTGCCACACTGCTAGGGGACTGCGCATGCAATGCTGCTACACCAAGGGGGACTGCACGTGCACTGCTGCTGCCACAACTAGAAGAGGCCGACCACTGGGGTTCTTCATCACAAGTTGCAAGCCACCAAGGCCAAAGAGTTGTTGAGGAGACGAGAGATGAGACTTCAACATCTTGCCAGACGAGAGATGTCCCGTGCTGATTGACGGAGACAACGACAACTACACAAAACTGAGATTTCTAAACTCTTACTATCATTTTTGTTTAGTATTGTTTGATCTCCATAGGAGAAACTTTACTGTTCACTTGTGATACTTTGGGGTCTTGTCTAGTGGTGGTCTAGACAAGAGGAACTTGATGGGTGTCGTCAAGTGAGAGAATATATTATGATTGATAGTGTTGAACACGGTGAGTGGGGTACTGAGCTGGTGAGTGTAGAGACGTTGGTTCTCTAGCTATTAATGTTGTGCATGTACACTATTAATATAATATTTTCTTTCGGGGGCTAGACATAGGTCGTGGTGATGACCGAACCAGGGTAAATTTGCTGTGCATCTGTGATTGCTTTTTATTTACTTTGAATCCACTATAACTGCGTGTGATTGCTCGTGGGTTACACGAGAATTTTTAATAGCTTATTCACCCCCTCTAGGCTTAGATCCATATCCAACAGCCCGAGCTCAGGAAAATCCGCAAAAATATCCGTTGGAACCGGGTGATCGCCATCTGCAACTGGAACATAAGAGAATAGAATTAGGTCAAAAAGCATATCAATTAATAAAAAGATCGCCATCTACAACTGAAAAATAAGAGAAGACAAATTTAGGCTAGAAAAATCATATCAATTAATAAAAAGATCCATATCTTTTAGAAAATGTAGAAAATAGCACCAAGCTTAGAAAATGATATATAAAAATCTTTGAAGTTGAAGATGGCGATATCCTGGTTTTAAGGACATTTTATATAGATGAAGATGGAGATTTCTCTGTTTCGAATTTTGTCTTCTCTTATATTTCAGTTGAAGATGACGATTTCCTGGTTCCAACGGACATTTTTTGGCCTAATTTTGTCTTCTCTGATATCATTTAATAAAATAATCCATATATTCCAAAAAATGTGGAAAATAACCTGAAGCTCAGAAATATCCGCAAAAATGTTTGTTAGAACCGGGAGATCACCAACTTCAACTAGAAAATAAGTGAAGACAAAATTTGGCCAAAAAATCATATCATTTAATAAAACGATCCATATCTTCTAGAAGATGTGGAAAATAGCCCGGAGCTCAGAAAAATATGCAAAAATGTCATTTGGAACCAAGAGAATGCCAATTTCAACAGAAATATAAGAGAATACAAAATTAGGCAAAAAATCATATCATTCAATATAAAGATCGCCATCATTTAATAAAAAGATCCATATCTTCCATAAGAGAAGACAAATTTTGGTTATAAAAATCAATCATTTAATAAAAAGATCCATATCTTCCATAAAATGTAGAAAATAGCCATGAGCTAAAAAAATCCGCAAAAATGTCTATTGGAACCAGGAAATCACCACCTTCAACTGAAAAACAATAGAAGACAAACTTAAGCAAAAAAAATCATATCATTTAATAAACATATCCATATCTTCCATAAAATAAAGAAAATAGCACCGATCTAAGAAAAACCAAAAATATGTCTGTTGAAACCGGAAGATCGCTTTGTTTGACTGAAAAATAAGAGAAGACAAAATATGGCAATAAAAATAATATTATTTAATATAAAGATTCTTGTTTTCCATAAAATATTGAAAATATCCCTGAGCTTAGAAAAATCTGCAAAAATATTCATCGGAACTGGGAGATCGCCAAATTTAAAGAAAAAGAGAAGACAAAATTAGGCAAAAAATCATATCATTTAATAAAACGATCGATATCTTCTAGATAGTACAAAAAATAGGACATAGCTTAGAAAAATCTGCAAAAATATCCGTTGGATCCGGAAGATGGCCATAATCAACGAAAAAAATGAGAAGACAAAAGTAGGTCAAAAATCATATCTTTTAATAAAACGATTGATATCTTCCTGAAAATATAGAAAATAGCCACGATGTCAGAAAAATCCGCAAAAATGTCCGTTGGAACGAGGAGACCGCCATCTCTAAGTGAAAAATGTGAGAATATAAACAAAGGTTATAAAATCATATCATTTAATAAAAAGATCTATATCGACAAGAAAACACAGAAAATAGCCTCGAGGTCAGAAAAATCCGCAAAAATTTCCAATGGAACCGGGAGATCGCCATCTTCAATTGAAAAAAAGAGAAGACACAATTAGTCTAGAAAAACATATCATTTAATAAAAAGATCCCTAACTTACAGAAAATGTATAAAATAGTCCCGCGCTCAGAAATATCAGCAAAAATGTCCGTTGGAACCGGGATATTGCCATCTTCAACTGAGAAATAATAGAAGACAAAATTAGGCTATAAAATCATATAATGTAATAAAAAGATCCTAATCTTCAAGAAAAATATAAAATAGCACCGAGCTCACAAAAATCCGCAAAAATGCCTGTTGGAACCTATAGATCACCATCTTCAACTGGAAAATAAGAGAAGACAAAATTAGGCCAAAATATCATATCATTTAATATAACAATCCATATCTTCCAAAAATGCGAAAAATAGGTCAGAGCTCAAAAAATCCGCAAAAATGTGTTTGGAACCAGGAGATTGCCATCTTCAACTGGAATATAAGAGAAGACAAAATTAGGCCAAAAATCATATCATTTAATAAAAAGATCGCCATCTTCAACTGGAAAATAAGAGAAGACAAATTTAGGCCAGAAAAATCATATCAATTAATTATAAGATCTATATCTTTCATAAAATGTAGAAAATAGCACCAAGCTCAGAAATTGATATTTAAAATCTTTTCAGTTGGAGATGGCAAGATCTTGGTTACAATGGACATTTTTATAAATGAAGATGGCGATTTTATGGTTTCGAATTTTTTGTTCTCTTATGTTTCAGTTGAAGATGGCGATTTCCTGATTCCAACGGACATTTTTAGGTCTAATTTTGTCTTCTGTGATATCATTTAATAAAACGAGACATATCTTCCAGAAAATGTGGAAAAATCTCGATGCTCAGAAATATCGGCAAAAATTTTCGTTGGAATCGGGACATCACAAACTTCAACTGAAAAATAAGAGAGGACCAACCAAAAGATCATATCATGTAATAACGATCCATATCTTCCAGAAAATGTGAAAAATACCCAGAGCTAAGAAAAATCTGCCAAAATGTCCTTTTAAGAATGCCATCTTCAACTGAAATGTAAGAGAAGACAAAATTAGGCCAAAAATCATATCATTCATTTTAATGATCGCCAACTTCAATTGGAAAATAAAAGAAAACAAACTTTGGTTATAAAAATCATGAGATCTTATAAAAAGATCAATATCTTCCATAAAATGTAGAAAATAGCCAAGGAGCTCAGAAAAATTCGTAAAAAATGTCCGTTAGAACCGGGAGATCGCCATCTTCAACTTAAAATAATATAAGACAAACTTAAGCAATAAATATTGTATCATTTAATAAACAGATCCATATATTCCATAAAATAAAGAAAATAGCACCGAGCTCAGAAAATCTGAAAAAATATCTGTTGGAACCGGGAGATCGTATGTTCAACTGAAAAATAAGAGAAGACAAAATTAGGCAATAAAAATCATATCATTCAATATAAAGATTCTTATTTTCCATAAACCGTAGAAAATATCACAGAGCTCAGAAAAATCTGCAAAAATATCCGTAGGAACCGGGAGATTGCCTAATTTAACGAAAAAAGAGAAGACAAAATTAGGCCAAAAATCATATCATTTAATAAATCGATCGATATCTTCCAGATAATACAGAAAATATCCCAGAGCTCAGAAAAATCCGCATAAATATCCGTTGGAACTGGGAGATCACCATCATCAACGAAAAAAATAAGAGATGACAAAATTAGGCCAAAACATATCATTTAATAAAACGATCGATATCTTCCAGAAAATAAAGAAAATAACACCGAGGTCAGAAAAATCCGTAAAAGTGTCCGTTGGAGCTGGGAGGCTGCCATCTTTAAGTGAAAAATAAGAGAAGACAAACGTAAGCTATAAAAATCATATCATTAAATAAAAAGATCCATATCTACGATAAAAGGTAGAAAATAGTATCAAGTTCAAAAAAATCTGCAAAAATTTCCATTGGAACTAGGAGATCGCCGCTTCAATTGAAAAATAAGAGGACAAAATTAGGCTAGAAAAATCTTATCATTTAATGAAAAGATTCATATCTTATAGAAAATGTAGAAAATAGTTCGAAGCTCAGAAATATCAGCAAAAATGTCCGTTGGAACCGGGATATCTTAAACTTCAACTAAAAATAAGAGAAAACAAAATTAGGCAGCAAAAATCAAATAATGCAATAAAAAGATCCATATCTTCCAAAAATGTAGAAAATAGTTTCGAGCTCAGAAAAATCCGCAAAAAATGTCTGTTGGAACCAGGAGATCGCCATCTTCTATTGGAAAATAAGAAAATACAAAATTAGGTAAAAATATCATATCATTTAATAAAACGATCCATATATTCCAAAAATGTGGAAAATAGGCCGGAGCTCAGAAAAATTCACAAAAATGTCTGTTGGAACTGGGAGATCGCCATCTTCAACTGGAATATAAAAGAAGACAAAATTAGGCCAAAATATCATATCATTTAATAAAAAGATCGCCATCTTCAACTAGAAAATAAGAGAAGACAAATTTAGGCAAGAAAAATCTTATCAATTACTTAAAAGGTCCATATCTTTCACAAAATGTATAAACTAGCAACAAGCTCAGAAAATGATATATAAAAATCTTTTCAGTTGAAGATGGCTATATCCCGGTCACAACGGACATTTTTATAGATGAAGATGACGATTTTTAGGTTTCGAATTTTGTCTTCTCTTATATTTTAGTTGAAGATGGCGATTTCTCGGTTCCAACGGACACTTTTTGGTCGAATTTTGTCTTCTCTGATATCCTTTAATAAAACAATCCATATCTTCCAGAAAATGTGGAAAATTGCATGGCGCTTAACAATCCGCAAAAATGTTCCTTAGAACCGAGAGATCGCCACCTTCATCTGAAAAATATAAGAAGACAAAAGTAGGCCAAAAAATCATATCATTTAAATAAATTCATGCCTTCCAAAAAATTTAGAAAATCAGCAGGCACTCAGAAAAATCTTCAAAAATATTCGTTCGAACAGGGAGATCGCCATCTTTAACTTAAAAGTAAGAGAAGACAAAATTAGGCCAAATAACATTTCATTTAATAAAAAGGTTGATATCTTTCTGAAAATGTAGAAAATTTTCACGATCTCAAAAAAATCGCTAAGATGTCCATTGGTATCGTGAGATTGCCATCTTCAACTGAGAAATAAAAGAAGACAAAATTAGGCTATAAAAATCATATCAATAATATAAAGATGCAAATTTTATAGAAAATGTAGAGAATAGTTCGGAGCCCAAAAAATCCACAAAAATGTTCGTATGAACATGAGATTGCCTTCTTTATCGGAAAAAATAAGAGAAGTGAAAATAAGGCCAAAAAATTATATCATTTAATAAAAAGATTCTCATCTTCCAGAAAATGTAGAAAAATAGCCTAGAGCTTAGAAAAATCCGAAAAAAATGTCTGTTGGAACCAGGAGATCGCCATATTTAACTTAAAAATAATAGAAGACAAACTTAATCTATAAAAATCATATTATTTAATAAAAAGATCCATATATTCCATAAAATAAATAAAATAGCACCGAGCTCAGAAAAATCCGAAAAAAATATCCGTTGGAACTGGGAGATCCCTATATTCAACTGAAAAATAAGAGAAAACAAATTTAGGGTATAAAATCATATCATTTAATATAAAGATTCTTATTTTCCTGAAAAGGTAGAAAATAGCCCCAAACTCAGAAATATCCGCAAAAATTTCCGTTGGAACCGGAAGATCGCCCTCTTCAACGGAAAAATAAGAGAAGACAAAATTAGGCTACAAAAATCATATAATGTAATAAAAAACTACATAACTTCCAGAAAATGTAGAAAATAGCCCCGAGCTCAGAAACATATGCAAACAATGTCCGTTGGAACAGAGAGATCACCATATTCAACTAAAAATAAGCGGAGACAAAATTAAGCCAAAAATCATATCATTTAATAAAAAGATACATATCTTCCAGAAAATGTAGAAGTAGCCCGAGCTCAGGAAAATCTGTAAAAATGTCTGTTGGAACCGGGTGATCGCCATCTGCAACTGGAACATAAGAGAAGACATAATTAGGCCAAAAAATCATATCATTTAATAAAAAGATCGACATCTACAACTAAAAATTAAGATAAGACAAATTTAGGCTAGAAAAATCATATCAATTAATAAAAAGATCAATATCTTTCATAAAATGTAGAAAATAGAACCAAGCTCAGAAAATGATAAATAAAAATCTTTTTAATTGAAGATGGCGATATCCTGGTTACAATGACATTTATATAGATGAAGATGGCGATTTTCTGGTTTCGAATTTTGTCTTCTCTTGGATTTTAGTTGAAGATGGCGATTTTCCAGTTCCAATGGACATTTTTGGCCTAATTTTGGCTTTTCTGATATCATTTAATAAAACAATCCATATATTCCGAAAAATGTGGAAAATAACCCGGAGCTCAGAAATATGTGCGAAAATGTTCGTTGGAAACGGGAGATCACCAACTTCAACTGAAAAATAAGAGAAGAGAAAATTTGGCCAAAAATCATCATTTAATAAAACGATCCATATCTGCCAGAAAACGTCGAAAATATCCCGGATCTCAGAAAAATCTGCAAAAAATTTCCTTCGGGACCGAGAGACTGCCATCTTCGACTGTAATATAAGAGAAGAAAAATTAGGCAAAAAAAATCATATCATTCAATATAAAGCTCGCCATATTTAACTGAAAAATAAAAGACAAGTTTTGGTTATAAAAATCATATCATTTAATAAAAGATCCATATTTTCCATAAAATGTTGAAAATAGCCCGCAGCTCAAAAAATCTGCAAAGATGCCCCTTGGAACTCAGGGTGGCCAATGGGCCGGCCCGGCCCGTTGCCTGCCGGGCTTCGTCGGGCCCCGGGCCGGCCCGCGGCCCAGCCCAAAAAAGAGTTTTTAAAAAATAAAAATCAAAAAATCAAAAAAAATCTAAATTTTTTTTATTAACTACGTACAATTAATAAAAAATGTTCTAAATAAGAAAAAAAATAAGTTAAGAAGTATATAAATTTTTTTAAAAATTTACAATATTATAGAAAATTATTTAAGAAGGTTAAGAATTTTATAAATTGAAGTATATTTAATATAACATTATCAAAAAGTCACAATGAAAAAATTGAAGTATACAATGTTTAAGAAATGGTCAGAATTGAAGTATATTTCTAATTAAATCTATATTATTAAAAAAAAGATATTTAAGCCCGAAATTCACGAAGGTCCCGGGTTGAACCTTTAAATTTCATTAATTAAATTTTATTGGGGGGGCTTACATTGGCCAGCCTTACCCCTTAGACTATGACCAAAATCTAGGACTTCTAAATGCAACAATATAAGAAAAAAAGAAAATCATTCATCTTCTTCCTCAGAGTCTTCCGAAAGGTCATGTTTATCTTGCGAGCGGTTTTCAGCATGAAACCAATCCTTTGCATATATCTCCGCTTCAACTATATCTTCTTTAAGCCTTGATCTCATGTCACTCAGAACCTGACCACTTGCACTAAAAGCAGACTCAGACGCAACAGTAGAAATAGGAACTGATAACATATCAGAGTCATAATGGTCAGAATTGGAAACCTATGTTCATACATTTTCCACCATGCTAAAATGTCAAAATTTTCATCATCCAATTTAAACTCAGTAAAAGGAAAGGTAATTTCTAAATACTTGGACAACTCATTAGACGAACTTTCTGTAGCTGCGGTTTTTTGTTTTTTCTTCCCCATAATCTGTCAGAGTTTGCATGTAATATTAGAACTAGCAGGAACAGAAGAAGTGTATGATACTACCATATCTAGCCTCATACGTCGCAAAAAGGACGCTTATGCTTTTTTTAAAAGGGGTATGCACAAAAAAATACCATAACGTTTGGGGCCGATTTCAACTTAATACACTGAACATTTAAGTAATACACAACAGTACCTTTTTGGGGTTTTTGGTTAAATTATACCCGTTTTGCACTTGATCTTATTCCCAAAAGAAAATACCTTAATGTTTGGGGTATCTTTCAAAAAAATACCCAAATCCCACCAATACCTCGGGGGACGCCCCCATCCTGTTTTCGGGGGGGACGCCCCCCTCCGCCTCCGCCTGCGTCCCCCCCTCCGCCTCAGGCGAGGAGGGAGGGGGAGGGGGCACGCCCCTCCCCCTCCGCCTCAGTCGAGGAGGGAGGGGGAGGGGGCGTGCCCCCTCCCCTCCCCCTGTTTTCGGGAGGGGGCGACGCCCCTCCCCTCCACCTCAAGCGAGGAGGGGGGAGGGGGCGCCGCCCCCTCCCCCTTCGCCTCAGTCGAGGAGGGAGGGGGAGGGGGCGCACCCCTCCCCACCCCCTATTTTCAGGGGGCGGGGAAGGGAGCGCTGCCCCCTCCCCCTCTGCCTCAAGCGAGGAGGGGGAAGGGGCGCCACCCCATCCCCCTCCACCTCAGTCGAGGAGGGGGGAGGGGGCACCGCCCCCTCCCCACCCCCTGTTTTTGGGGGGAGGGGCGGCGCCCCCTCTCCATCCGCCTCAGTCGATGAGGAGGAGGGTGGCGCCCCCCCTCCGTCTCAGTCGAGGAGGAGGGGGAGGCGGCGCTGCCCCCTCCCCCTGTGATTTGGGTATTGGTGGGATTTTGGTATTTTTTTGAAAGATACCCCCAAACGTTAGGGTATTCTTTTTTTGAATAAGGTCAAGGGCAAAACAGGTATAATTTAACACAAAACTCAAAAAGATAATGTTGTGTATGACTTAAACATTCAAGGTATTAAGTTGAAAGCGGCCCCAAACATTAGGGTATTTTTTTGTGAATACCCCTTTTCAAAATTCATTATATTATTTATCAACTTCAAATATCGTGTTTTTATATAAGGTTTCTAATAACCCAATTACTAATTCATCTTTAAACCGTGGATCAAAAACCTTAGATAATGAATAATCCATTTCTTCTATCATAGGTTGAAGACGAAGGGTAGTGGTCGTAGTATCGCTATAACTCGCTAAAGTGTCTGAAATGATAACTAACTGACCAAGTCCTAAAATGGATGTTGAGTAATACATGTTGAATATTGGACTCCCCGGATTTGGTTTTGATGATGAGCAAACATAAATAATCCATGAACTAACAATTTGTGAGCGCAGTATTGGAGATCGTCGCCAATTTCATGTGAACATTCAAAGAGACATCTCAACACTTTCCAAAGCTCATATTCATGCCTAAAGCTTCGTTGAAGCTCTTGCGACGCTTTGGAAAATATGAAGATTCAATCGAAGCTATTGAAGACCGTTTATTAAGGTTTTATTTATAGTCTTTTAGTTTCGATTGATAGAATGTTAAGCCTTGAGTATATCTTACGTTTCTATCTTCATTACGCTCATTTCGTAGCTCTAGGATCCGTGCACAAGTTCATTCTAACTTCCTCGAAGCGTCGCGCTTCGATTTGGACTTTGTTGTGCATGTTAGTTGGTATAAGAACAAGTACTGACCGACTAGATGGTGATCTAGTCGGTCGGCAACTGTTCTTGGACCGACTAGTTTGATTCCTTAATTTCTTGGACTTTACTGTTTACAGTTAGTCGGTCTACGTTGACTCACCGACCGACTAGTTTGTGAACTAGTCGGTCAGTGATGCTTCTTTGACCGACTAGTTGTGACTTACTGTTCACTCTAAATTTCTCCTAAGCTACTGTTTACCGTTAGTCGGTCTAAGAACGTTTGATGACCGACTAGTTGACAATCTAGTCGGTCAACTTTTGTTCTTAGACCGACTAAGTCAACTTGCCTTCAGACTATGTTGTTTTGCCTCTTAGTCGGTCTACGTTCATTGGATGACCGACTAGTTGTGAAACTAGTCGGTCAGACAGTGTTCATGGACCGACTAGATTTCTAGGTCTGAAATTCTATCTCTTCTCAGATATGCTCTTAGTCGGTCCATGCTTTGTGACTGACCGACTAGTTGATGAACTAGTCGGTCAGTGAGTGTTCTTTGACCGACTAATTCTCACAGATTTCTTTCCGTTGGAAATTGACCTAACTTGTTTTTATGGGACCCTATAAATACGAACCTAGGTCATTTCTATCTTCAATAGAGCTGCCATTAAGAGATTCATTGAGTTCTAAAGAGATAGCCATTCTCCCTCAAATCTAAAGCTCTCTTCCTCACAAGAAACCCATTCTCTCTCATTTCTAGATCTAGAGAGAAGCTTGTTCTTGGTGAGCTCTTCAAGCTATTGCTTGATTCAAGTTTCCAAATCATCCCTAGGCACCCATTGCTGCTCATTTCCTTGGTGCTAGGGTTTGGTAACTTCATCTTCCTCAAATCCTTCATTCCACCTATTGGGTAAGAAAAACTCAAGGTATAGGATTTTGTGGTAAGCTTGTTTATTTCATATTAAACTCTTTAATATTGCTTTGTGATTCTCTCGGTTGTGAGAGAAGGTTGTGATCCCGGGTTGTGGGATTCACGTTTGCTATTGCATGTATGATTTGATCTTGTGAAGGTTTTTCACAAGATATTCATAGTGGAAATCTTGAGTTAGGGTTTCTAACTCAAGTATCCGGAGGGGATCCGGGTGGTTGGGACGTAGGATCACCGGGAACAAGTCGGGGAGACTTGGGTGGATCCGAACCCATTAACATCGTTTGTTAGCATTGTTAATTTCGTTGTCGTCATTCAATTTAAGCTTCCGCAAATTGATTTGGTAGTTGATTGCAATTTAATTTGGAATTATACTCCTTATTATTTTAAAGTACTATTCACCCCCCCTCTAGTACTTGTGCAGTAGCTGGTAGGGCATTACATTTGGTATCAGAGCCAGATACACAGCTATGTCTGCCAACGACAACAAGACCGTGCCTCCACCTTCCAACTATGACACCTTCAGGAACCGTGAAGGAGCGTCATCAGTGATGGAAGGACATTCCTCTACAAGGCCTCCATTCTTCAACGGTACCAACTACGGGTACTGGAAATGTCGGATGGAAACCTTCCTCCGAAGTGCATCTCTATGGAGGACTACAATGAAGGAGTACATCGAGCCCGAAGAAGAAGATTTTGAGAAATGGACTACCGCGGAGGTCGCCGCGGAGGTAAGCAATGCCAAGGCAATGAACGCCTTGCAATGCGCATTGGAGCCCGAGGACTTTAATAAGATATGCACATGTAAGAGTGCATATCAAATTTGGAACTCTCTCCTCATACTACATGAAGGGACGAGTAGGGTAAGAGACTCTAAACTCGTAGTCGTAACAAAAGATTACGAAATGTTTCATATGCAACAGGGCGAGAAGATGAAAGAATATTACGCTCGCTTCGTTGACATAATAAACGAGTTAGAGGCCCTCGGCAAGATCTACACTCAAAAGGAGAAGTGCTTAAAGCTTATTGAAGGACTTCCCTCTTCTTGGGAAAAACGTACCTTCGCCATCGAGGAAGGTAATGACATGAACAAATATACCGTAGTTCAACTAATGGGTACTTTGATGTCATACGAGGTACGCAAAGATAGCAAGGTGAAGCTACAAGAAAAGATGAAGTCATATTTGAACCTAGATGCGCCTAAGAAAAAGGCGATTGCATTCAAGGCGGCTTCATCCACATCTTCCGATGATGAAGACTCGGAAAACGAGTTGGACTTGGAGTCCATGGCACTCATGGCCAAGAAGTTCAACCGTTTCTTCCAGAAAGGTAACTTCAAGACCAAAGGTAAATTTGGTTCTTCTAACGCCTCTTCCTCTCCTTTGTGTTTCAAGTGCAATAAGCCAGGACACATGAAAGCGGAGTGTCCTCTCAACAAACAAAAGGAGAAGTGGAAGGCGCCAAAATTCGATAAGTCCAAGAAATACAAAAAGGGGTACAAGAAAGGACTTGTCGGAGAAACATTCACCGACTCCGAGGATTCCTCAAGCGGAGAGTCGGATGATGAGAAAGTGGAGCAAGCACATATGTGCTTCATGGCAAGAGAGGAGAACGATCAAGGATCCTCCTCTTCCGATGATAGTAATGACGAAAGCGATGAGGTAACGATGGATGATCTTAGAAATGCTAACTCTCAACTTTGGTCAAAATATACTAAGTTAGTAAATAGATATACTAAGGTAAAAGATGACCTAGCTAGCATTCAAACATCGCCTAAGACTATCATCACCAACAACGACACCGTTGTTGAAGAGTTAAGAAATGAGATTGTGAATCTCAAATCTAAACTTGAACATGCTAGCATTGAGGATGCGGAAGAACATGAGATAGCGGATTTAACTTCTCAAAACTCGACTTTGAGTATTGAGAACGAGAATCTTAAATCTCGTGTTTATGTGCTCACTTCGCAAATATCCACTTTGGATACTTCTTTGCGTTCTCTCAAAGAGAAATATGAGAACACATTGGGCCGAATTAACAAATTCAACAAAGGTAAGGACCATTTGGATAAAATCCTAAGTGACTTACTTCCGGCCAATCACCACATTGGTTTGGGGTACACGATGGGATGTCCATCCAAAGCGGCCACTACTTTTGTTAGGCCAACTTCCGGTGACTCTACGAGTGGGAGCAAACACTCTATTGGTAGTTCATCTACCAATGGTGCTTCCACCTCGTCCACGCCCTCTTTTGGAAAGAAACCCACTTCGGGTGGACCTCCAAAGAAGGGGCATGCCTACATGTACACCAATAACATGCCACGTAGGAACACACGTTCTACTCCACCGGCTCACACATATGATGATTTTTATGCAACACATTCTCGAGCACGTGCACACCATGTGAGACACCCTCACGCACGTGTTCCCACACATGCATATGTTCACCCACCGCATCATATGAATAATTCTCGTCGTGCACCATTCCATCATGTCCCGTATGCCTATCCACAACATGCATCACGTAGAAATCAACGTAGCATACATGCACCCAATAGGATGATGGCTCCCAAAATATTCACTATTTGGAGCCCAAAGGACACAAGCATGGACGAAAAACAAATGTACATGAATGCTTATTTTTCGGATGTTGTGCATAGTAAGAATTATGTGGGGAAGTCTAAGTCCACTTGGACTTGGCTTCCAAAGGTCTAATCCCTTGGACCCAATGACCTTGGGTACCATGATATGAAAGCTTCTATCTTTAGGTACTCAAGGAAAAGAAAAAGAAAAGGAGCAACAAATTTAAATTTAGCTCTAAAGGGAATTGGATACTCGATAGCGGGTGTTCAAAACACATGACGGGTGACGCTTGATTGCTCTCCGGAGTGGTTCCCATTGCGAATGGAAACCGCGTCGTATTTGGAGGCAACGAGAGCGGAACCATCATAGGTGTTGGTAAAGTCGGTAACCCTTCTAAACCATTAATTAGTGATGTTTATCTTGTTAGTGGTTTAAATCATAATCTTATTTCAATAAGTCAACTTTGTGACAAAGGTTACAAAGTTAGCTTTGCGAAAGGATTGTGTCATATTTTAAGAAAGGATAATGAAAAATTGTTATTTTCCGGAACTCGTCGTAAAGACATTTATATTTTGGATCTTCCTAAGTCATATGAACAATGTCTCGTTGCCAACACAAGTGAACAACACTTATGGCATCGACGCTTTGGACATGTGAACTTTGGAACACTATATAAGCTTTCAAAATTGAATTCTATTAAAGGTTTTCCGAAGCTTGTTTTTGAAAAGAAAAGTTTTTGTGATTGTTGTCAACGCGGCAAGCTTCCTAAATCTTCATTTAAACCTAAGAAAAGCATCTCTACTAAAAGGCCACTAGAGCTATTACATCTAGATTTATTTGGGCCAACTAGAGTAGCTTCCTTAGGAAATGCAAGGTATGGACTTGTCATCGTAGATGACTATTCAAGATTTACTTGGGAATTTTCATTGTGTAATAAAAATGAAGCTTTTGAAAACTTCACAATTTTTGTTAAGAAAGTACAAAATCTCTTAGGAACCACCATTGTCACTATTCGTAGTGATCATGGAGGTGAATTTGAGAATGAGTCTTTTGAGACATTTTGTGATGAAGTTGGTATTACTCACACCTTCTCTTTCCCTCGTGCACCTCCTCAAAATGGTGTAGTTGAGAGAAAGAATAGGACGCTAGTGGAGTGTGCTCGCACTATGCTTGATGATAGCCAACTTGGCCATCAATTTTGGGCGGAAGCGGTACACACCGCTTGCTATGTGTTTAATAGAATACTTTTGAGGCCCGGCACTAAACAAACTTGTTATGAATTGTTGTTTGGTAGGTTGCCTCAAGTTAAACATTTTCGTGTTTTTGGTTCGAAATGTTTTATTAAGAACACATATGGTAGTTTGGACAAATTCGATCCAAGATCCGATGAGGGGATCTTTGTTGGATACTCTACGCGTAGCAAAGCCTACCGGATATTCAACAAACGAACCTCAACGATCGAGGAGTCGCTTCATGTCTCATTTAATGAAGGATTTGTTCCAACTAGAATTTCAAATGATAATGATTCTATGGATGTTTTATGTGATTCGTTTGATAATTCTAAGTCTAATGATTCTATTGACTCTATTGAGACTAACCCAACTAATGAAGTTGTTGAGAATGTTCCTAGTGATCAAGGTATTCCCAAACGGCTTCATTCGGTTCGTGACCATCCCCATGAGCAAGTCATTGGCAATATCTATGATAGTGTCAAGACGAGATCGCAAGTTCACCACTTCGCAAATTGTGCCTTTGCCTCATCGATAGAGCCAAAGAATATTAATGAAGCATGCGAAGATAGCGCTTGGATCTTAGCCATGGAAGAGGAGCTCATTCAATTCGAGAGGAATGAAGTTTGGGAGCTTGTTCCATTGCCATCGAAGAACCACACCATCATAGGGACAAAGTGGATCTTCAAGAACAAAACCGACGAAAACCAAGTCGTCGTCCGGAACAAAGCTTGGTTAGTAGCTCAAGGCTATCGTCAAGAGGAAGGTATCGATTTCGAAGAATCTTTCGCTCCGGTAGCTAGATTAGAATCAATTAGATTACTTTTTTCTTTTGCATGCCATAAGAATTTTAAATTATTTCAAATGGATGTTAAAAGTGCATTTTTAAACGGAGATGTCGTTGAGGAAGTTTACGTTTCTCAACCTCCGGGCTTCGTAAATGAAAAATTTCCAAATCACGTTTTTAAACTAAAGAAAGCTCTTTATGGTTTGAGACAAGCTCCTCGAGCTTGGTATGATCACCTAAAGAATTTTCTTTTGGATTTGAATTTTAAAATGGCCGAAGCCGATTCAACACTTTTTATTAAGCATGCGAATAATGATATTTTATTAGTTCAAATTTATGTTGATGATATCATTTTCGGTGCTACTAACTTCGCTCTTTGCGAAGAGTTTTCTAATGTGATGAAGGAACAATTTGAGATGAGCCACATGGGCGAACTCAAGTATTTCTTAGGTCTCCAAATTCGCCAAATGAACGATGCAATCTTCATCCACCAAACGAAGTACACGGTGGAGTTGCTAAAGCGATTTGGAATGGAGAATGCCTCCGGGAAAAAGACTCCAATGAGCACGACTACACATCTTGACAAGGATACGGGCGGTAAGGATGTAGACATTCGTCTATATCGAGGTATGATAGGTAGTTTGCTTTATCTTACCGCAAGTAGGCCCGATATTATGTTTGCCGTATGTATATGTGCTCGTTATCAGTCTCAACCTAAGGAGTCTCACTTAGTAGCGGTAAAGCGTATTTTTCGCTATCTAAGTTACACATTAGATTTTGGATTACTTTATCCGAGATCTAGCACATATGAGTTAGTCTCATATAGTGACGCTGATTATGCGGGATGCAAATCCGACAGGAAAAGTACTAGTGGCACTTGCCATTTTCTAGGAAATTCTCTTGTCTCTTGGGTTTTCCAAGAAGCAAAATTCGGTATCACTTTCAACCACCGAGGCGGAATATATTGCCGCCGGTGCCGCTTGTGCCCAGGTTCTTTGGATGAGACACACATTGAAGGATTTTGGTATTCATTGTGATACTAGCCCTATCATGGAGGATAACCAAAGTGCTATTTGTCTTTCAAAGAATCCGGTGCACCATTCCCGATCGAAACACATAGATGTCCGACACCATTTCTTAGATGATCATGTTGCTAAAAAGGACATCATTTTAGTGTACGTTGAAACCCAAAAGCAAATCGCCGATATTTTCACGAAACCCCTAAAGGAGGACTCCTTTGTGCGGTTGCGTCGAGAATTGGGGATTATGGGTGAATCCGAGATATAGGATTCATATTTCATTCAATTATCTTGCATGCTTTTATATTTCGCGATATTTCAATCATGCTAGATTTATTGAATTTTTGAGAATTTTATGTGATTTGTTTGAATTTATGATCGAAATCGTATTTCAATGTCGTATTTAAGATTTCGACGTTTAATGGGGTAGTTTAGATGAGTATTGAGAGTTTTGCGATATATCGTCCAAGCGTTTTGAGGAGAGAACTTGATTATCACTTTTTGGACTTTGTTAGTCGGTATCAGTTCAACCACCAACCGACTAGATGTTCATCTAGTCGGTTAGTAGAAGAACTTACACCGACTAACTCAAGCTTATTGAGTTTCCTTTCCATCTTAAACTCTTTAGTTGGTTCATGTTCAGTGACCGACCGACTAGATTGAGATCTAGTCGGTCAGTAAATGAACGCAGACCGACTAAATCTTGTCAGT
The DNA here is from genome assembly GCA_030789695.1 of Scilla litardierei. Taxonomy (NCBI): domain Eukaryota; kingdom Viridiplantae; phylum Streptophyta; class Magnoliopsida; order Asparagales; family Asparagaceae; genus Scilla; species Scilla litardierei. The sequence continues at coordinate 17,134 of JAULAV010009612.1, forward strand.
AAATCTTGGATTCAGCCACTGTTTGCAACTAGTCGGTTCAAGCTCATTGACCGACCGACTAGATCGTGATCTAGTCGGTCAGTGCTTGAACTGTGACCGACTAGTTGTGCCAGGGGCTGTTTGGTCATTTGCGAAATCGACCGACTTAAACTCAGTTTAGTCGATCGATTTTCATTCTAATCGATCGAAATCTCTTCTCTCTCCGCTCAAAACCCCGACCTCCCTCGAGACCCTTTGTCTTCCGGCCACTTTCCGACCATTCCCGCCGTCGCCGTCCGCCGATCTTCGACCTAGGGTATCTCCTCCTCCTTCCTCTCCTATCTAGGGTTCGGTTTCAGCTCTAGGGTTAGGTTGTTCAGTTGATTTCATCTCCTAGGGTTTCGATTAGGGTTTTTCTAATTCCGATTTAGGGTTTCTTCATTTCCGTTTGAGTGTGTCGTGTTGTGCCGAGATTATGGCCCGAACACGTATCCCGATCACTCCGTCTAGCCCCTCGCCGATGACCGTAGAACAAAACCCTTCGGATTCCGAGCATCCAACCCCTCCGAAACGCCGTGCCAAGACCACTCTTCCTTCGTCGTCTTCGCCTCCTCTCAAGAAGAAGAGGTCGACAACCGCTAAACCTAGAGGTCAACCGAAACCCAAACCCAAGCCTAAGCCCAAGGCCAAAGTTCTTGCCTCTCAATCTTCGTTCCTTACTCCTACCGATTCCGATACGGAGTATAACCCCGAGACCGAGACTCATAGGGAACCCTCTCCTCCTATTCATCCCGAGTCTAGCACCCACCCTCGTACGTCTACCCGTAAGCCTAAGGGAAAGGGTCCGATGCCGGTAGGCGGTGTCGATATTTCCTTATGTCGCGATGACCCTTTGTGTCTCGCGGCGTATAACCGTATCGAACATTGCCCGCTGCTTCTGGAGCATTTCGTCCAGTTTAGTGACTTCATAGGGTTAGCTGATCTTCTGTCGTCGTCAGGTCTTCTCGATTACCTTCGATATGACCCGAAGGTGAATCCTCACCCCTACCCTAGATTAGTGAAGCTTTTCTATGCGAATAGGATCCGGGGTCAGTACGATCAGACCCACTCTGTTGAGACGACCGTTTTGGGGACTCCTATAGTCCTCACTGCGGAAATCTTAGGAGAGATTTTGGGTATCTCTTCGTCTGGCCTTCTTCCTTCTGATATCTCGGTAGATGATATTTCTTCTCTTGATCAGACTATCCTTTCAGAGATTTTCCATCAGATCCCTCCTGCCATGATTGGCGTGCCATCTAAATCATTCAAGCCTAATGCGTGGGTCCTAAATCTGATTCTGAAGTCGTGCTTGCTTCCCAAGTACGGCTCCTCATCTTTACCATCCCAGCCATTTTTGAAGCTTATCTATGCGATCTTCATGGGGAGCTCGATTAATTGGGCTCGAATTATACTCGATAAGATTGACTCTTTCGAGTGTATTCGAAAGTCCAATAAATCGGCTCATATCCCATTTCCATGCATGTTGACCCTCGTGTTTCGTCATTTTCGTGTCACGTTGCCTCGTGACGATGAGCGTCCCCTTGGTCCTCCCCTGAATGCGACGGCCGTCAAGAAATCTCTTGCGGCTCTTCGTCACGTTCAGAGGACGACACCTTCAGCGTCTGCCCCTGCCTCTGCCTGTGCCTCGTCTTCCCCTGCTACATTGGACGATGTCGTACGCCTACTTCGTCAGCACGACTCCCGTTTGGCTCGTACTGAGGAGGTAGTCTGCCGTATGGCTCGTATGATGGGGATTGAGCTTCCTCCTTCGGTGTCTGAGGCCGAGGAGATGGACGATGAGGAGCTTGACGAGCTTGCTACTTCTTTTGCCCGTGGCGATGAGGCCACTGCTGCTGCTGCTGGTGGTACTTCCACTTCTACTCCTGGAGTTGCCACCTCTTCCGGTGTTCCAGAGCCATCTGCTGCAGCTCTTCAGCCTTCTGAGCCTGCTGCTGACCCAGTTTCCGAGCCTGCTCATGTATCTGCTGCTGCTGCTTCTGTCGAGACTCATGCTGCTGTAGAGCCTGTTGCTGAGATCTCCACTCCTGCCCCGACGATTCCATCTGTTGAGACACATCTTCTCCCTGCAGAGCCTGAGTCCACTCCGTCAACTGGACCCACGGACGCTGCAGATCCAGCCTCCTCCTCGTGATCGTCTGTTCCGAGGACTCTCCACTGCATTCTGGATGATATTTTTTTTGTGAGAGTGTTTTGGGTTAGGATGGGGTTGAGAGATGCTTTGATGTATTTTTTTTGTGCTTTCTGGATGTCGGTGTTGGATTTTATGATATGACGATGTTGATGATGATGATGTACTTTTTGTTGTTTATATAGATGATGTGTCTAACTTCATATGATGTACCTCATGTTGTCTCTATATATATATATGTTCATCATCGTTCACTTTGTCTTTTATTCGTCGTGCAAATTTTAATATTCGTTGCATACATTTGAAATGTGATTTCGTCGCTCGACGCATAAAAAAACTTGGTTAAATAGATTTAAATTCTATAATTGTATAGAATTGTTTTCCATGCACAAATTTAACCAAGAATATTGAATATTGAAGAGTATGTTTCTTTATTCAAGAAATGAATAAACATTTGGTATTTTTGATGATTTTGATTATCGTTGATTTTTATTGATAATGGAAAATTTGGCACACCTTGTTTTGATTTCCACAATTTTCCCTTGGTGTCAAGTTTGTCCATTGTCCTTCTCTACGACTCCCGATGTTGGATTTTACATTTCCTAATTGTTGTCGTTGTGTGCCCCCCATTTTTGGGCTAATGCCAAAGGGGGAGAGATAATGATAATAAATAGCGCAAATGAAAATTTAACTCAATTTCCAAGAATCTAATTTTATATGTTAGATTCAGGGGGAGTTAAGATACATATAAGGATTTTCAAAATCCGATATTTCAAAAATCAATTCACTTTATTTATCTTACTCGTCTGCTTGATGCAATTCATTTATATTCAATTTGGAATTAACGTGTCATCAATGCAGGGGGAGTAAGTATTTTTCATTTGAATTACTATTTTTGATTATTATTTATGTTGGTTTGTCATAACCAAAAGGGGGAGAATGTTGAATATTGGACTCCCCGGATTTGGTTTTGATGATGAGCAAACATAAATAATACATGAACTAACAATTTGTGAGCGCAGTATTGGAGATCGTCGCCAATTTCACGTGAACATTCAAAGCGACATCTCAACACTTTCCAAAGCTCATATTCATGCCTAAAGCTTCGTTGAAGCTCCTGCGACGCTTTGGAAAATATGAAGATTCAATCGAAGCTATTGAAGACCGTTTATTAAGGTTTTATTTATAGTCTTTTAGTTTCGATTGATAGAATGTTAAGCCTTGAGTATATCTTACGTTTCTATCTTCATTACGCTCATTTCGTAGCTCTAAGATCCGTGCACAAGTTCATTCTAACTTCCTCGAAGCGTCGCGCTTCGATTCGGACTTTGTTGTGCATGTTAGTTGGTACAAGAACAAGTACTGACCGACTAGATGGTGATCTAGTCGGTCGGCAACTGTTCTTGGACCGACTAGTTTGATTCCTTAATTTCTTGGACTTTACTGTTTACAGTTAGTCGGTCTACGTTGACTCACCGACCGACTAGTTTGTGAACTAGTCGGTCAGTGATGCTTCTTTGACCGACTAGTTGTGACTTACTGTTCACTCTAAATTTCTCCTAAGCTACTGTTTACCGTTAGTCGGTCTAAGAACGTTTGATGACCGACTAGTTGACAATCTAGTCGGTCAACTTTTGTTCTTGGACCGACTAAGTCAACTTGCCTTCAGACTATGTTGTTTTGCCTCTTAGTCGGTCTACGTTCATTGGATGACCGACTAGTTGTGAAACTAGTCGGTCAGACAGTGTTCATGGACCGACTAGATTTCTAGGTCTGAAATTCTATCTCTTCTCAGATCTGCTCTTAGTCGGTCCATGCTTTGTGACTGACCGACTAGTTGATGAACTAGTCGGTCAGTGAGTGTTCTTTGACCGACTAATTCTCACAGATTTCTTTCCGTTGGAGATTGACCTAACTTGTTTTTATGGGACCCTATAAATACGAACCTAGGTCATTTCTATCTTCAATAGAGCTGCCATTAAGAGATTCATTGAGTTCTAAAGAGATAGCCATTCTCCCTCAAATCTAAAGCTCTCTTCCTCACAAGAAACCCATTCTCTCTCATTTCTAGATCTAGAGAGAAGCTTGTTCTTGGTGAGCTCTTCAAGCTATTGCTTGATTCAAGTTTCCAAATCATCCCTAGGCACCCATTGCTGCTCATTTCCTTGGTGCTAGGGTTTGGTAACTTCATCTTTCTCAAATCCTTCATTCCACCTATTGGGTAAGAAAAACTCAAGGTATAGGATTTTGTGGTAAGCTTGTTTATTTCATATTAAACTCTTTAATATTGCTTTGTGATTCTCTCGGTTGTGAGAGAAGGTTGTGATCCCGGGTTGTGGGATTCACGTTTGCTATTGCATGTATGATTTGATCTTGTGAAGGTTTTTCACAAGATATTCATAGTGGAAATCTTGAGTTAGGGTTTCTAACTCAAGTATCCGGAGGGGATCCGGGTGGTTGGGACGTAGGATCACCGGGAACAAGTCGGGGAGACTTGGGTGGATCCGAACCCATTAACATCGTTTGTTAGCATTGTTAATTTCGTTGTCGTCATTCAATTTAAGCTTCCGCAAATTG
>JAULAV010009613.1:0-16548 GCA_030789695.1 Scilla litardierei
GTTACGAAAACCATGCGATTGGCAAAGAAAATTTTAGGCCATGTTGCTATGGATGATGTGACAACATACCCTTACGGATTAATATCCTAAAGATGAAACTATCATCCTGAAGATGAATAGTCATCCTGAAGATGAAACCATCATCCTGAAGATGAATTATCATCCTGAAGATGAAACCATCATCTAGAAGATGAATAATCATCCAGCAGATGAAATTATCATCCAGTTGATGAAGAAACATAGATAATCGCAATCTACTAATACACCTACTGGTTGTATGAATGCACATTAAGACCCCTTCCGTTTGCTGGAAGAGGGGAAGGATATCCTAGGTCCTGAAGTGCCTTACTCAAGTGACTTTTGTGAACTCCTTTATCTGGTTAACTGCACGCGACTTTAGAAAGCATTGGCAGTAAACCCTTGAATCAGATACAGTGCAACGCCTGTAGCGCATCACTGGACCAGAGATATGTAGCTTCTGTGCTATCTCCAAGGGTCAATGATCATCCAACATGTTAAATGTATTTGCAGATATAGGTTACAGATCATCGCGATGAATACAACAAAGGAACGGCCAACTCCTGGAGACCAGCAAAGCATGCTTCCAAGGCAACATCAAGCCCACCATCCCGAGAGGCTCATCGATCCAAGAAGCAAATCATATGTACGCATAACCAGGTCCTGTAGTACCTCGCAGACACAGTGACGACTGGGTCAGAGACGTGGTGCTACCTACCGAGTCTACAGACCACTCCTCTTCAGAAGAGCTTCCTCAGATTCAATAGCTGCCATAGATGAGCGATACTTGTATAGATGAGCGATGCCTTGTACTTTGTACTTATTATTGGAACACTGTAAGAGATTGATGTATAGTTGCCTAAGAGATCTGTAAGCCTGCATCTTGTACAGATCAGGGGGAGTCAAATGTAGTGTTATACTCTTTTTCCTTGGTTATTGGTTTTTCCCACTGGGTTTTCCATAGCTAAAGGTTTTAACGAGGCAACCTCATTGACTCTGGATCCAAAAGTATCCACCCCTAAATACTTCCACTAAGCCGGGGAAGTTATGGAAAACTGTACTCTTTTTCCTTGGCTATTGGTTTTTCCCACTGGGTTTTCCATAGCTAAAGGTTTTAACGAGGCAGTTATCCCTAACTTAGGACCCAGAAGTATCCACCTCTGACGATATCCATCGATCAGGGAAAGTTACAGAGACTTGTACTCTTTTTCCTTAGCCACTAGTTTTTACCACTGGGTTTTCCATGGCAAAGGTTTTGACGAGGCAAGAACTCTTAACTTAGGATCCAGGAGTATCCATACCCCCATAATCAGATAAGCTCTATGAACCCTGAAGTGCTCATATATGGCTTACAACAATGGATGGATAATGGGAAGTGTTATAAACGGGCTTTTGTAGGCCCATTGGTATATTGGGTATCCACCCATTATGTAACCCTACTTCTATAAATACAGGGCTACGGGTTCCGTATCCACCAAGTTTACAACAGTTTAAAATTTAATCCCAACCGTTCATTCCCCAACAATTAATCCTGGTTCTCTTTCTATCAACCCCTTTATCCTAGTCAGTTTGTCCTAGTCAGCCCTAGGATTAAAAAATCACTGTCAAATGTATAATAGATATAAAAATCCATATCTTCTAGAAAATTTAGAAATAGCCCAGATCTTAGAAAATCCGCACAAACGTCCGTTGGAAATGGTAGATCACCATCTTAAACTGAAAAAAGAAAAGACAAAATTGGGCCAAAAATCTTGTCATTTAATAAAAAGATCCATAACTTACCCAAAATGTAGAAATAGTCACAAGCTCAGAAATATCTGCAAAAATGTCCGTTAGAAGCGAGAGTCGACATCTCAAGTGAAAAATAAAAGAAGAAAAAATTAGGCTTAAAATCATATCATTTAATAAACAGATCTATGTCTTCAATAAAATGTAGAAAATAGCCCTGAGCCCAGAAAAATCCTCAAAAATGTCCGTTGGAACCGAGAGATCGCCATTTTCAACTGAAAAATAAGAGAAAACAAATTAGATTATAAAAATTATATCATTTAATCTAAAGATTTATATCTTAAAGAAAATGTAGAAAATAGCCCACAACTCAGAAAAATCCGCAAAAATATCTGTTTGAACTGGGAGATCTCCATCTTCATCTGAAAAATATGAGAAGATAAAATTATGCCAAAAATCTTCTTATTTAATAAAAAGATCCAAATCTTCTAGAAAATGTAGAAAATAGCCTCAAGGTCAAAAAATCTGCAAAAAAATCTCTGTTGAAACCGTGGGAACTCCATCTTCAACAAAAAAATAAGAGAAGACAACATTAGGCCAAAAAACATATCATTTAATAAAATGATCCATATCTTCCGTAAAATGACGAAAATAGCACCGATCTAACAAAAATCAGTACAAATGTCCGTTGGAACCGGTAGATCGCAATATTCAACTGAAAAAAATAAGAGTAGAAAAACATAGGATATAAAAATCATATCATTTAATAAAAAATTCATATCTTCCATAATATATAGAAAATAGCACCGAGCTTCGAAAAGTCTGCATAAATTTCGTTGGAACCGGAAGATCGCCATCTTCAACTGAAAAATAAGAGTAGACAAAATTAAGCCAAAAATCATATCAATTAATAAAAATATCCATACCTTCAAGAAAATTTAGATAATAGCCCCGAGGTCAGAATAATCTGCAAAAACGTCCGTAAGAATCGAGTGATCGCCATTTTCAACTGAAAAATAGGAGAAAACAAATTTAGGCCAAAAAATTATATCATTTAATAAAAGATCAATAACTTCACGAAAATGTAGAAAAATAGTCCCAAGCTCAAAAAATCCGCAAAAATTTCTGTTGGAACTGGGAGATCGCCATCTTCAAATGAAAAAATAAGAGATGAAAATATTAGGCTAAAAATAATATCATTTAATAAAGAGATTCATATCTTCAATAAAATATAGAAAATAGCATCGAGCATAGAAAAATCCCCAAAAATACTCATTGGAACAGGGAGATCGCCATCTTCAACTAAAAATAAGAGAAGATAAAATTAGGCCAAAGATTTTATCATTAAATAAAATGATCCATATCATCCAGAAAATGCAGAAATAGCCCCGAGCTCAGACAAATCCTCGAAAATATCCTTTGAAATATAGAGATCGCTATCTTTAATTTGAAAAATAAGAGAAGACAAAATTAGGCAAAAAAATCATATCATTTAACTAAAAGATGCATACTTCCATAAAATAGAGAAAATAGCTCCGAGCTAAATAAAATCCACAAAAATGTCTGTTTGAACCGGGAGATCACCATCTTCAATAGAAAAATTAGAGAAGACAAAATTAGGCTACAAAAATCATATCTTTTATTTTAAAAATACATATCTTACAGAAAATTTAGGAAATAACCAATAGCACAGAAAAACAGCAAAAATGTCTGTTGGAATCGGGAGATTGCCATCTTAATCTGAAAAATAAGATAAGACAAAATAATGTGTAAAAATCAAATTATATAATAAAAAGATCCATATATTCCAGAAAACGTAGAAAATAGCCTCTAGGTCAAAAAATCCACAAAAATATCTGTTGGGTCCGAGAGAGTGCCATACTCATAAATAAGAGAAGATAAAATTAGGCCAAAAAGTCATATCATTTAATAAATGATCCATATCTTCCATAAAATGCAGAAAAATTCCCCCAAATTTAGAAAATTCAAAAAAATGTCAGTTGGAACCCGGAGATCGCCATCTTCCTCTAGAAAATATCAGAAGACAAAATTAGGCCAAAAATCATATTATTTATTAAATAGATCCATAACTTCCAGAAAATATAGAAAATAGCCTCTAGTTCAAAAATCCACAAAAATGTCCCGGAACTCAAAAAAATCCGCACAAATGTAAATTGGAACCGGGAGATCACACCATATTTAATTAAAAAAGAGAAGACAAAATTGGGCCAAAAAAATCATATCATTTAATAAAAATAAGCATATCTTCCAGAAAAGGAAGAAAAATAGTCCCTAAAAAATCCGCAAAAGTTTTCGTTGGAACCGAAAGATCGACATCTTCAACTGAAAAAAGAGTGGACAAAATTAGACCAAAAATCGTATCATTTAATAAAAAATATTTGTATCTTAGAGAAAATTTAAAAAATAGCATTGAGATCAGAATTATCTGCAAAAATGTCCGTAAGAACCGAAAGATCGCCGTCTTTAACTGAAAAATGGAGAAGACAAATTTAGGCCAAAAATCATATCATTTAATAAAAAGATCCATAACTTTCCAAAAATGTAGAAAAATAGTCCCAAGCTCAGAAAAATTCGCAAAAATGTCCACTGGAATCGGAAGATCGCCATCTTCAACTGAAAAAATAAGAATGACAAAATTAGGCTAAAAATCATATCATTGAATAAAAAGATTCATATCTTCAATAAAATATAGAAAATAGTCATGGGCAAAGAAAATCCCCAAAAATACCCATTGGAACAGGGAGATCGCAATCTTTAACTAAAAAATAAGCCAATAGCTCAAAAAAACCGCAAAAATGTCTGTTGGAACCGAGACATCGCCATCTTAATCTGAAAAATAAGAGAAGACAAAATATGGCTAAAAATCAAAATATATAATAAAAAGATCATATCATCTAGAAAACGTAGAAAATAGCCCCTAAGTCAAAACAAATCCACAAAAATATCTGTTGGAACAGAGATAATGCCATCTTCAACAAATAAATAAGAGAAGACAAAATTGGGCCAAAAAAATCATACCATTTAATAAAAGGGTTATTTAGTACTGACCCCCTGTGTTTTCTCCATAATTAGTATCACCCCATATGGTTTCAATTATTAGTAAGACCCCTCCTGATGTATCCAATTTGGACTCCCCCACCCCCAGTTTAGAGGGGGCGGGGGAGTCCAAATTGGATACATCATGGGTTTTACTAATAATTGAAACCATATGGGGGGTGTTGCTAAATACGGTGAAACCATATGGTGCCGGTACGAAATAACCCTTAATAAAATGATTCACATCTTCCATAAAAAGCAGAAAAATTGCCCCGGACTTAAAAAATCTGCAAAAATGTCAATTGGAACATGGAGATCACCATCTTCATCTGAAAGATATGAGAAGACAAAATTAGGCCAAAAAATAATATTATTTATTAAAAGGATCCATAACTTCCAGAAAATATAGAAAATAGCCTCTAGTTCAAAAAATCCACAAAAATGTCCGTTGGAACCAGGAGAACGCCATCTTAAATTGAAAAAAATAAGAGAAGACAAAAGTAGGCCAAAAATCGTATCATTTAATAAAATGATCCATATCTTCCATAAAATGTAGAAAAATAGCCACATGACAGAAAAAAATCAGTAAAAATGTCCGTTGGAACTGGTAGATTGCCATATTCAACTGAAAAATAAGAGAAGACAAACAAAGGGTATAAAAATTATATCATTTAATAAAAAGATCCATATCTTACATAAAATATAGAAAATAGCACCGAGCTGCGAAAAATCCACAAAATTTTTTGTTGGAACCGGCAGAACGCCATTTTCAACTGAAAAATAAGAAAAGACAAAATTAGGCCAAAAATCTTATCATTTAATAAAAATGATGATATCTTCCAGAAAATTTAGAAAATTGGCTTGAGGTTAGAATAATTTGCACAAATGTCCAGTTCAACAGAGAGATCGCCATCTTCAACTAAAAAATTAGAAAACACTATTAGGCCAAAAAAATCATATCATTTCATTAAAAATACATATCTTACAAAAAATGTGGACAAATAGTCCCAAGCTAAGAAAAATCCGCAAAAATGTCTATTGGAACTGGTAGATCGCCTCTTTCACTTGAAAAAAATAAGGAAAGAAAATGTGTCTATAAAAATCATCTCATTTAATAAAAAGATACATATCTTCCATAAAAAATAGAAAATAGCACTGAGCTTAGAAAAATCCGTAAAAATGTTAGTTGGAACCGGGAGATCGCTATCCTCAACTAAAAAATAATAGAAGGTAAAATTAAGCCAAAAATCAAATCATTTGATAAAATATCCATATCTTCAAGAAAATTTAGCAAATAGCCCCGAGGTCAGAATAATTCGCTAAAAATGTCTTTTGGAACCAGTAGATCGCCATATTCAACTAATAAAAATAAGAGAAGATAAACAATGGAAATAAAAATTATATCATTTAATAAAAGAACCATAATTTCCCAAAAATGTAGAAAAATAGACATGAGCTCAGAAAAATCCGCAAAAATGTCCGTTGAAACCGGGAGATATCATCTTCAACTGAAAAATAAGAGAAAATAAAATTAGGCTATAAAATCATATCATTTAATATAAAGATCCTTATCTTATAGAAAAAGTAGAAAATAGCCTGAAGCTCAAAAAATCTGCACAAATGTAAATTGGAACCTGGAGATCGCCATCTTCAATTAAAAAAGAGAATAAAAATGTGCCCAAAAACATATCATTTAATAAAAATATGCATATCTTCCAGAAAAGGAAGAAAAATAGTCCAAAACAAAGAAAAATCCGCAAAAATTTCTGCTGAAATAGGTAGATCGCCATCCTCAATTGAAAAAAATAAGAGAAGACAAATGTAATCAATAATATTCATGTCATTTTATAAAAAGGTCTTCTTTCATAAAATATAGAAAATAGCACCGAGCTCATAAAAATCCACAAAAATGTTCGTTAGAACTAGGAGATCGCCATCTTTAACTGAAAAATATTAGAAGACAAAATTAGGCCAAAAATCGCTTCATTTATTACAAAGATACATATATTCCAAAAAATTAGAAAATAGCCCCTAGGTCAGAATAATACACAAAAATGTCCGTTAGAACCGAAAGATCGCCATCTTCAACTGGAAAATAAGAGTAGACAAAATTAAACCATAAAATCATATTATTTAATTTAAAGATTCATATTTTCCATAATATATAGAAAATAGTCTAAAGATCAGAAAAATCTGCAAAAATTTCCATTTGAACCGGCAGATCGCCACCTTCAACTAAAAAAATAAGAGAAGACAAACGTAGGCTACAAAAAATATCATTTAATAAAAATTTCTATATCTTGCAGAAAATGTAGAAAATAGCACCGAGCACAAAAAATCTGCAAAAATGTTCGTTGGAACTAAGAGATCGCCATCTTCAACTGAAAAATAAGAGAAGACAAAATTAGACTATAAAAATCATATCAATTAATATAAAGATTCATAGCTTCAGAAAATGTAGAAAATATCTTGAGCTCAGAAAAATCCGCAGCAATGTTCGTTGGAATCGGGAGATCGTCATCTTCATCTGAAAAATACAGAAGACAAAATTAGGCTAACAAATCATAGTCCTGAAAAAGTAGAAAAACAGACAAGTTAAGAAAAATCTGCAAAAATGTCCATTTGAACCAAGAGATCGCCATCTTCAACTGAAAAAAATAAGAGAAGACAAACATAGTCTATAAAAATCATATCATTTAAAAAAATGTAGAAAATAGCACCGAGCATATAAAAATTCGTGAAAATGCCCCTTGGAACATGGAGATCGCCATCTTCAACTGAAAAATAAGAGAAGACAAAATTAGGAAAAATTATATCATTCGATAAAAAGATCAATTTCTTCCAGGAAATTTAGAAAATAGCCCCGAGGTCAGAATAATACGCAAAATGTCCATTAGAAATGGGAGATCACTATCTTCAATTGAAAAATAAAAGAAGACAAAATTAGGCCAAAATCATACATTTAATAAAATGATCCATAACTTCTCGAAAATAACCCCGAGCTCAGAAAAATATGCAAAAATGTCCATTAGAACTAGGAGATGAAAAAATTAGGTTATAAAAGTCATATCATTTAATATAAATATTCATATTATACAAAATATAGAAAACAACACGTAGCACAAAATAAATCCGCACAAATTTCCATTGGAATAAGGAGATCACCATCTTCAAAGTAAAAAGAGAGAAGACAAAATTAGGTCAAAATCATATCATTTCATAAAAAGATACTTATCTTCAAGAAAATATAGAAAAATACTCTCAAGTTAGAACAATCTGGAAAAATGTCCGTTGGAATCGGGATATCGACATCTTCAACTGAAAAAATAAGGGAAGACAAATGTCGGCTATAAAAATCATATTATTTAATAAAAAGTTTGATATCTTTCATAAAATATAGAGAATAGCACCTAGCTCAACAAATACGCAAAAATATCCGTTGGAACTTGGAGATCGCCATCTTCAACTAAAAATAAGAGAAGACAAACTTAGACTATAAAAATCATATCATTTAATAAAAAAGATACATAACTTTCCAGAAATGTAGAAAATAGCCCTAAGCTCAGAAAAATCCGCAAACATGTTCGTTGGAACCGGGAGATCGCCATTTCAATAAAAAAATAATAGAAGAAAAAATTAGGTCAAAAATCATATCATTTAATAAATAGATCCATAACTTCCTCAAAATGTAGAAAAATAACCTCGAGCTTAAAAAATCAGTAGAAATATCCTTAAGAACCGGGGGTCGCCATCTTCAACTGAATAATAAGAGAAGATAAAATTAGGATATAAAAATCATATCATTTAATATAAAAATTCATATCAAACAGAAAATGCAGAAAATGGCTCGGAGTTCAGAAAAATCTGAAAAAAATGTCCATTGGAACCGGAAAATTGCCATCATCAACTGGAAAATAAAAGAAGACATAATTTGGCCAAAAAATCATTTCATTTAATTAAATGATACATATCTACCATAAAATGTAGAAAATAGCACCGAGCTCATAAAAATACGCACACATGTGCTTGGAACCATGAGATCGCCATCTTCAACTATAAAAAGAGAAGTCAAAATTAGGCCAAAAAATCATATTATTTAATAAAAAGATTCATATCGTCCAGAAAATGCTGAAAAAAGCATAAACCTAGGAAAAATCTGCAAAAATGTCCGTTGGAACCTGGAGATTGCCATCATCGACTAAAAAATTTGAGAAGACAAAATTAGGCTATAAAAGTCGTGTCATTTAATAAAGAGATCCATACTTTAATAAAATGTAGAAAATAGCCTGGAGCTCCGAAAAATATGTAAAAAAGTTCGTTGGAACTGGGAGATCGCCATCTTCAACTGAAAAATAAGAGAAGAAAAAATTAGGTTATAAAAATCATATCATTTAATATAAAGATTCTTATCTTCTAGAAGTGTACAAAATAACCCCTTGCTAAGAAAAATCCATAAAAATATCCGTTGGAACCGAAAGATCGCCATCTTCAACTAAAAAATAAGAGAAGACAAAATTAGGTCAAAAATCACATTATTTCATAAGAGATACATATATTCCAGAAAAATTATAAAATAGCCACTAGGTAGAATAATACGTAAAAATGTCCATTGGAACCGAAAGTTCGTCATCTACAACTGAAAAAATAAGAGAAGCCAAAATTAGACCATAAAAATCATATCATTTAAAATAAAGATTTATATTTTTCAGAATAAGTAGAAAAAATTCTAGAGCTCAGAAAAATCCGCAAAACTTTCCATTTGAACCGGGAGATCACCATCTTCAACTGGAAAAAATAAGAGTAGATAAATGTAGGTTACAAAAATATCGTTTAATAAAAATTTCTATTTATTACAAAAAATGTAAAAAATAGCACCAAGCACAAAAAATCATATCAATTAAGAGAAGACAAAGTTAAGAAATAAAAATCATATCAATTAATATAATGATTCATTTCTTACAGAAAATGTAGAAAATATCCTGGAGCTCAGAAAAATCCACAAAACTGTTCTTGGAACTGGGAGATCGTCATCTTCATCTGAAAAATAGAGAAGACAAAATTAGGCCAAAAAATCATACCATTTCATAAAAAGATACATATCTTCCAGAAAATGTAGAAAAACAACCACAAGCTATGAAAAATCCGCAAAAAATGTCCATTGAAACAGGGAGAACGCCATCTTCAACTAAAAAAATAAGAGAAGACAAACGTAGTCTATAAAAATCATATTACTTATAAAAAAGTAGAAAAAAGCACTGAGCTTATAAAAATCCGTGAAAATGTCCGTTGGAACATCGGGATCGCCATCTTCAACTGAAAAATAAGAGAAGACAAAATTAGGCCAAAATTATATCATTTAATAAAAGATCAATTTCTGCCAGAAAATTTAAAAAATAGTCCCGAGGTCAAAAAATACACAAAATGTCCACTAGAAACGGGAGATCGCTATCTTCAATTGAAAAATAAAAGAAGACAAAATTAGGCCAAAAATCATCTCATTTAATAAAAAGATCCAGAACTTCTCGAAAATGTTGAAAAGTAACCCCAACCTCAGAAAAATCTACAAAAATGTCCCTTGGAACTAGGAGATGACAAAATTAGTTTATAAAAATCATATCATTTATTATATAGATTCATATTATACAAAAATATTGAAAATAACATGTAGCTCAAAACAAATTTGCACAAATGTCCATTGGAACAAGGAGATCACCATCTTCAAAGTAAAAAAAGAGAAGACAAAATTAGGAGATCACCATCTTCAAATGTCAATTTAACTAAAAGATGCATATCTTCCTGAAAATAGAGAAAATAGCTCCGAGCTAAGTAAAATCCGCAAAAATGTTTGTTTATACCAAGAGATCACCATCTTCAATCAAAACATTAGAGAAAATATAATTAGGCTATAAAAATCATATCGTTTATTTTAAAGATACAAATCTTACAGAAAATTTAGAAAATAGCCAATAGCTCAGAAAAACCACAAAAATGTCTGTTGGAATCGGGACATCGCCATCTTAATCTGAAAAATAAGAGAAAACAAAATAAAGCTAAAAATCAAATTATATAATAAAAAGATAGAAAATGTAGAAAATAGCCATAGGTCAAAAAATCCACAAAAATATTCGTTGGAACAGAGAGAATGCCATCTTCGACTAATAAATAAGAGAAGACAAAATTGGGCCAAAAATCATATCATTTAATAAAATGATCCACATCTTCCATAAAATACAGAAAAATTGCCCCGGACTTAGAATTTCCGCAAAAATGTTAATTGGAACCCGGAGATCGCCATCTTCATCTGAAAAATATGATAAGACAAAATTAGGCCAAAAATAATATTATTTATCAAAAGGACCCTTAACTTCCAGAAAATATAGAAAATAGCATCTAGTTCAAAAAAATCCACAAAAATGTATGTTGGAACCAGGAGAACGCCATCCTAAACTGAAAAATAAAAGAAGACAAAAATCGGTCAAAATTCATATAATTTAATAAAATGATCCATATCTTCCATAAAATGTAGAAAAATAGCCACATGATAGGAAAAATCAGTAAAAATGTCCATTGGAACTGGTAGATCGCCATATTTAACTAAAAAATAAGAGAAGACAAAAGGATATATAAATTATATCATTGAGTAGAACGATCCATATCTTACATAAATATAGAAAATAGCACTGAGCTGCAAAAAATCGACATAAATTTTCGTTGGAATCGGCAGATCCCCACTTCAACTGAAAAATAAGAGAAGACAAAATTAGGCCAAAAATCTTATCCTTTAATAAAAATATGCATATCTTCCAAAAAATTTAGAAAATAGGCTTGAGATCAGAATAATCTGCAAAAATGTCCGGTTGAACCGGGAGATCGCCATCTTCAACTAAAAACAGAAAACACAATTAGGCCAAAAAAATCGTATCATTTCATTAAAAAATACATATCTTACGGAAAATGTGGACAAATAGTTTCAAGCTAAGAAAAGTTCGCAGAAATGTCTGTTGGAACCAGTAGATCGCCTCTTTCACTTGAAAATAAGAGAAGAAAAATGTAGGCTATAAAAATCATCTCATTTAATAAAAGATACATATCTTGCATAAAATATAGAAAATAGTACTGAGCTCAGAAAAATCCGCAAAAATATCCCTTTAGAACTGGAAGATTGCTATCTTCAACTGAAAAATAATAGAAATCAAAATTAGGCCAAAAATCAAATCATTTGATAAAAATATCCATATCTTCAAGAAAGTTTAGCAAATAGCCCCGAGGTCAGAATAATCCACTAAAAATGTCTGTTGGAACTAGTAGATCACCATATTCAACTGATAAAAAAAATAAGAGAAGACAAATAATGGATAAAAATTATATCATTTAATAAAAAGATCCATAATTTCCCGAAAATGTAGAAAAATAGACCCAAGCTTAGAAAAATCCGCAAAAATGTCCGTTGAAATCGGGAAATCGCCATCGTCAACTGAAAAATATGAGAATACAAAATTAGGCTATAAAATCATCTTATTTAATATAAAGATTCTTATTTTATAGAAAAAGTAGAAAATAGCCGAGAGCTAAAAAATCTGCACAAATGAAATTGGAACCGGGAGATCGCCATCTTCAATTGAAAAAAGAGAAGACAAAATTGGGCCAAAAACATATCAATTAATAAAAATATGCATATCTTCCATAAAAGGAATAAAAATAGTCCCAAACAAAGAAAAATCCGCAAAAATTTCTGTTGAAATGGTAGATCGCCATCTTCAATTGAAAAAAATAAGAGAAGACAAATATATGCAATAAAAATCATATCATTTTATAAAAGATCCTCTTCTTTCATAAAATAAAGAAAATAGCACCGATCTCAAAAATGCACAAAAATGTCTGTTGGAAACGAGATATCGCCATCTTCAACTAAAAAAATAAGAGAAGACAAAATTAGTCCAAAATATCATATCATTTAAATGGTACATATCTTCAAATAATGTGGAAAATAGTCTAGAGGTCAGAAAAATCTGCAAAAATGTCCGTTGGAACTGAGAGATCGCCATTTTCAACTCGAATATAAAAGAAGACAAAATTAAGCTAAAATATCATTCAACAAAAGATTGCCATCTTCAACTGGAAAATAAGAGAAGACAAATTAGGCTTTAAAAATCTTATCAATTAATAAATATAAATATTGTTATAAACGGGCTTTTGGAGGCCCATCTGTGTGTTGGGTATCCACCCATTATGTAACCCTATTACTATAAATACAGGGATATAGGTTTCGTAGCCACCAAGTTTACAACACGTTATCAGCACGCTCGAGGCTGAGCCGAACCTCTGCTGACGGACGAACGCGACGCGAACGAGCCTCCTTCACCGAACGTCGCTAGATCCGGAGGGTAGGATCTAGAGGTAATTTTTATCCCCTAGATCTAAATTTGTATGCGCATATGTTTAGATCCAAATCTTGGATCGATGTCTTGATTAGTATAGATCTGATTTTTTCCTAAGATCTGCATGCTATATCAACCATTTAATGTAAAATCGTCGTTTTTGTTGTTAAAAATCAACTTTTTATGATAAAAACGGCGTTTGAAGACAAAAAAATAGATTTTTTCCAATAAAAATCAGATTTTTATCCTCTTTCCCAAAAATCTCAAAACCTTAGAGGGATTTCTTCCTCACCACGCGGCCAGAAGCCGCGCACACGTAAAGCCCCCTCGATCACATGCTGTCGCCTTCGCTACAAGCAGAGGCATCAGCCGTCTCCTGCAGCGGCGGGCGGCAACCGCCGCCGCTCTAAGCGGCGTGCGGAACCGCCGCTTGCTGCAACGGCAACCGCAGCCGCCTGCAGCGGCGGGCGGTACCCGCCGTCGCTTGCAGCGTCGTCGACCGACGCCGCCTGCATTGGCGGGCAGCAACTGAAAATAGCCCCGAGCTCAGAAAAATCTGCAAAAATGTTTGTTGGAACAGAGAGATCGATATCCTCAATTGAAAAATAAGAGAAGACAAAATTAGGAAAAAATTATATTGTTTAACTAAAAAATATGCATATCTTCCAGAAAATAAAGAAAATAGCTTCGAGCTAAGTAAAATCTGCAAAAATATCTGTTTGCATCTTCAACTGAAAAATAATAGAAGGCAAAATTAGGCTAGAAAAATCATATCTTTTAATTTAAAGAGACATATCTTACAAAAAATTTAGATAATATCCAGTAGCTAAGAAAAAACTGCAAAAATGTCCTTGGAACAGGGAGATCGCCTTCTTAATCTGAAAAAAAGAGAAGACAAAATTAAGCTTTAAAACAAAATTATATAATAAAAACATCCATATCTTCCAGAAAATGTAGAAAATAGCATCGACATCAAAAAAAATCCATAAAAATATTCGTAGGAACCGAGCGAATGCCATTTCAACGGAAAAATAAGAGAAGACAAAATTCGGTCAAAATCATATCATTAAATAAAATGATCCATATCTTCCATAAAATGTAGAAAATTGCTCCGAACTTAGAAAATTTGCAAAAATGTCAGTTTGAACCTGTAACGACTGGTTTTCATGTATCTGGATTAATTATATATATATATATATATATGTATGTATGTATGTATGTATGTATGTATGTATGTATGTATGTATGTATGTTTTGGTGGATTTTCTCCGTATGTGTGGTTTTCATCTCCGTAGCTTTCATTTTCAATCGTTTCGTCGTGATTTTCTAGCTTCTTCCTTAGAATCGTCGATTTCGGAGTAAGTCATTCGTGACGGGCTTCATATCAGTCATATCTTATTGTTAGATCAAGCCTAGGAGTCTTAGGAATCGATCCCGGAGCTTCGCGCTCCATTTCGGAACTTTCTGTGCATGTTAGCCGGTACAAGAAGGGGAACCGACCGACTAGATGACGATTTAGTCGGTCGGCAAACCTTCATGGACCGACTAGTGGGCTTTGTTTATTGTACATGAGTTACTGTTTATCGTTAGTCGGTCTAAGAACATTTGCCGACCGACTAGGTTGCAAACTAGTCGGTCAGCAATCGTTCTTTAACCGACTAGCTCTATGATCATTTTTGATACCAAGTACTATTCATTCTTAGTCGATCTATGAACGTTCGTCGACCGACTAGATGAGAAACTAGTCGGTCAGTAGTTGTTCTTTGACTGACTAAATCTAAATCCTATTTTTGTATAGGAGTTAATGTTTACACTTAGTCGGTCTGCGTTGGTCAACCGACCGACTAGTTCCCAAACTAGTCGGTCAGAGGTTGCTCTTTGACCGACTAATCAGTGTCGAAACCCTAATTTCTGGGTAGCCGCCAGCTCTTCCTATTTAAACCCCCAAACGTTTTTTTCTTTTCTTCTTTCATTTCTCCTGAGCCTCTTCCTTCCCCAAATCATCATCCATCTAACCCTAGCCCTCCTCCTTCATCAAGAGCTCCTCTCCCTCTCCATTTTGGCCGGCCACCACCTCTAGGTCACCGGAAAACCCCCAAAAATCCCCAAAACCCCATTTCTCCATATTTTCTCCCCATTTCCAGATCTGAACCATATGTTCCCCGGATCGTTTCTTCCGTCGTCGTGCTTGCTCGACATCGTTCTTCCGCTAACGATTCGGTAATAACTCGATTCTATGATATTCTCATAACCCATTTGTGTTTTTGTAAAACCCTAATGTAAAACTAGGATGGATGTTGTTCTAATGTTGTTTTGCCATGGCAGCGACCTCTTCCCCGTAGATTAGCGTCCGTGAGACGAACCTTCGTGATCGTCATCCTCGGAGCTAGGCAAGTGAAACTTGCCACTTAGGGTTTTGGGCCATGTCTTAGGCCATTTGCTTGTTGTAAGCGTAAAAGAGACTAGGCGACGAAATGATACTCGCCTAGGCGCAATTTCAGGAACTAGCTTGACAACGAAGCTAGATCCGTCATTTATCATGTTGCATAACTACCATGTCATGTTTAATTTTAATTAACGGTGCGTGAATTAATTGTCATCCATGATATCCATGTTGAATGTCGCATTCGTAGCACACGCTACAATACTTGTGTTTTTTGGCTCGTGTTCCAGAAGCGGGCTACGTGAGTTGAGCCAATGCCCGATCTACTTGTTTCTGGCTAGGCACCTGCGTTGCAGGCATAACCCTACGCCATACGTGTTAAATACACTTCCTGGCTCGTGTTCCAGAAGCGAGCATTCTGTGTTCGGGGTAATGCCCTGGCTCGATATACGTGTTAAGCATATTTCCTGGCTTGTGTTCCAGAAGCGAGCATTCCGTGTTCGGGGTAATGCCCCGGCTCGATACACGTGGATGGGTAGAGATAAACGGTCACTTGAGCTTAGGAGTTGGCCCGATCAGCCACTCTAGCCAACAGGCGGAATCTCTGTGCACAACTTGCTTACTTGACGTGATTTACTTGACTTGTACTTGTCCATGTTTTACTCGTAAAACTTGTTATCCATGCCTTACCTGCTACTTGCTACTTGTACTTCCCTTTACTTGCCACTTTCATACTATACTTGCCATGTTATGCATCATACTACAACTGTTAGGTTGTTAGTTTACTTTCCTTTCAGTTTCCTTGCCCAAGTCTTTAGACTTGCTGACATGTGCCCCTTTACTCTTTTGGGTGACACATGTTAGATCCCGAGCCTGAGAGTGCTGCGGAGGACGTGGTGTTCGCTGACGCTGAGTCGGAACCTGCGTTTGTTGAGGAGTACGAGGACACGGGCGATCAGTCGTAGAGGCTGTTTGTGTTCTTCG
>JAULAV010009614.1:0-48125 GCA_030789695.1 Scilla litardierei
TTATTAAATGAGATGCTTTTAAGCCTAATTTTGTCTTCTCTTATTTTTCAGTTGAAAATGGTGATCTCCCGGTTCAACGGACATTTTTGCAGATTATTCTGACCTCGTGTCTATTTTGTAAATTTTCTAGAAGATATGTGTCTATTTGTTAAATGATATGATTTTTGGCCTAATTTTGTCTTCACTTATTTTTCAGTATAAGATGGTGATCTCTCTATTACAACGGACATTTTTGCAGATTTTTCTACAATTTATGGAATATATAGATATTTTTTAAATGATATGCTTTTTATATCCTACGTTTGCTTCTCTTACTTTTTCAGTTGAAGATGGCGATCTACCGGTTTCAATGGACATTTTTGCTTATTTTTCTTAACTTGGGGCTATTTTTCTACATTTTCTTAAAGATATGAACCTTTTCATTAAATAATATGATTTTTGGCCTAATTTTGTCTTCTCTTTTTTTTAGTTGAAGATGGCGATCTCCCATTTCCAATGGACATTTGTCCGGATTTTTCTGAGCTACTGTTTAGTTTCTACATTTTTGTAATGGATTATTATATTAAATGATATGATTTTTATAACCTAATTTTGTCTTCTCTTATTTTCAGTTGAATATGGCGATTTACTGGTTTCAACGGATATTTTTGCGAAATTTTTTGAGCTTGGAGCTATTTTTCTACATTTTCGAGAAGTTATGGATCTTTTTATTAATGAAATGATTTTTGGCCAAATTTTATCTTCTCTTATTTTTCAGCTGAAGATGGCGATCTCCTAAGTCCAACGGACATTTTTGAGGATTCTTCTAACCTCGGGGCTATTTTCTAAATTTTCTGGATGATATGGATCTTTTTATTAAATGATTTGATTTTTGGCCTAATTTTGCCTTCAATTATTTTTCAATTGAACATGGCGATCTTCCAGTTTCAATTGATATTTTTTGCGGATTTTTCTGAGATTGGCGCTATTTTCTACATTTTACGGAAGATATATATCTTTTTAGTAACTGAGATAATTTTTATAGCATACACTTTTTTCTATTATTTTTTCAGGTGAAGATGTAGATCTACATGTTCCAACGGAAATTTTTGCGGGCTTTTCTTTCCTTGGGAATATTTTCTACATTTTCTGTAAGATATGTATTTTTTATTAAATGATATGACTTTTTGGCCTAATTTGTTCTTCTCTTTTACAGTTAAAGATGGCGATCTCCCGGTTCCAACAGATATTTTTACGGATTTTTTAGAGCTCCAGGCTATTTTCTATATTTTATGAAAAATATGAATCTTTTTTGTTAACGGATCTATTTTTGGCCAATTTTGTCTTCTTTATTTTTCAGTTGAAGATGGCGATCTCGCGGTTCCAACAGACATTTTTGTGGATTTTTTTGAGCTTCGAGCTATTTTCTACATTTTATGGAACATATGTCTCTTTTTATTAAATGAAATGATTTTTATTGCCTAAGTTTGTCTTATCTTAGTTTTAGTTGAAGATGGCGATCTCCTGGTTCCAACAGACAATTTTGCAGATTTTTCTAAGCTGGGGGCTATTTTCTATATTTTATGGAAGATATGGATCTTTTTATTAAAGGATATAATTTTTATAGACTAAGTTTGTCTTCTCTTATTTTTCAGTTGAAGATTGCGATATCCCGTTTCTAACGGATATGTTTGCAGATTTTTCTGACCTCGAGCCTATTTTCTATATTTTCTAAGAGACATGAATCTTTTTATTAAATAATATGATTTTTGGGCCTAATTTTGTCTTCTCTTATTTTTTTCGTTGAATATGGCAATCTCCTGGTTCTAACGGACCATTCTGCAAAATTTTCGTAGCAGCGGTCAATTTTCTACATTTTCTGTAAGACATGAGATTTATATTAAATGATATAATTTTTATAGCATAATTTTCTCTTCTGTTATTTTTCAATTAAAGATTGCGATCTTCTGTTTCCAACAGAAATTTTTGCGAATTTTTCTAAGATCTGGGCTATTTTCTACATTTTCTAAAAGATATGCATCATTTTATTAAATGATATGATTTTTGGCCTTATTTTGTCTTTTCTTTTTTTTTCTGTTGAAGATGGCGATCTCTCGGTTCCAACAGAAATTTTTGCGGATTTTTCTGAACTGAGGACTATTATGTACAGTTTAATGAAGATATGTATATTTTTAATAAATGATATGATTTTTATCGACTAATTTTGTCTTCTCTTATTTTTAGTTGAAAATGTATATCTCCCGGTTCCAATGGAAATTTTTGCAGATTTTTCTAAACTTTAGGCTATTTTCTACACTTTCTGTAAGATATGATTCTTTATATTAGATGATATGATTTTATGGCCTAATTTTGTCTTCTCTTATTTTTTTTGTTGAAGATGGCATACTCATAGTTCTAACAGACATTTTTGAAGATTTTTAATAGCTACGGGCTATTTTCTACATTTTCGGTAAGATATGAATCTTTATATTAAATGATATGATTCTTATGGCCTAATTTTGTCATCTCTTATTTTTCAGTTGAAGAGGGTGATCTCCCGGTTCTAACGGACATTTTTGCATATTTTTTCTGAGATCTGGGCTATGTTCTACATTTTCTAAAATATATGGATCATTTTATTAAATGATATGATTTTAAGGCCTAATTTTGTCTTCTTTTTTTGTTAAAGATAGTCATCTCCCTGTTCCAACGAACATTTTTGCAGATTTTTCTGAGCTCGGGTATATTCTCTAAATTTTACTGAAAATATGTATCTTTTTATTAAATGATATAACTTTTTTGCGGATTTTTTTTGAACTCGGGGCGATTTTTCTACTTGTTCAGGAAGATACGGATCTTTTTTAAATGATATGATTTTTTGGATTAAGTTTGTCTTCATTTATTTTTTCGTTGAAGATGGCGATCTCCCAGTTCTAACAGACATTTTTACGGATTTTTCTGAGTTCTGAGTTGTTTTCTACTTTTTCCGTATGTTATGAATATTTTTATTAAATGATATGATTTTTATAACATAAGTTTGTCTTCTTTTATTTTTTCAGTTGAAGATGGCGATCTCCAGGTTCCAAAGAATATTTTTGCGGAATTTTTTCGTCTCGGTGCTATTTTCTACATTTTCTGGAAGATATGTTTCTTTTTATTAAATGACTTGATTTTTTGCCTAATTTTGTCTTCTCTTATTTTTCTGATGAAAATGTCGATATCCTAGTTCCAACGGATATTTTTGCGAATTTTTCAGATCTACGGTCAATTTTCTCTATTTTCTGTAAGATATGTATCTTTATATTAAATGATAGGATTTTTATAACCTAATTTTGTCTTCCCTTATTTTTCAGTTGAAGATGGTGATCTTACAACGGATATTTTTGATGTTTTTTTGAGCTCGACGTTATTTTGTTCATTTCATTGAATATATGGATATTTTTATCAAACGATATGGTTTTCGTAGTCTAATTTTGTCTTCTCTTATTTTTTTTAGTTGAAGATGGCGATCTTTCAATTCTAACAGACATTTTTACGAATTTTTCTAAACTCGGGGCTATTTTTTACATTTTCTCGAAGATATGGATCTTTTTATTCACTACTACAGATTTGGGCTTGGGTAACGCCACTTAGATAGCGCTTTTAAAAAGCGCTATCTAAGTGAGCACTTGTATAGCGCTTCTGCACTTATAGAAAATAAAGATAAATCAAAATTAAGGTAAAAATCACTTAGATAGCGCTTTTTGTTAAAGCACTATCCAAGTAATACCTTACATAGCGCTTTTTGTTAGCGCTATGGTACTAAACGTTACATAAGCATTTTTATTAAAAAATATAATATATATGAACTCTTAAATAGCGCTTAAACAGAAATATATCTTTTCCCAGCCCCTAAAATTTTCAGCCCTCGTCTCTTTCCCATCCTGGCGGCGACCTCCCCACTTGCGATCCCTCTTTCCCTTGCAAACCCGTCCGCCCTTCTCCCATCTTTCGCCTCGTCCTCCGATCACCACCCTTGCGATCCCGTCCTCCGCTTACGCGAAGAGCTCAAAGAGCAGCACCGATTTCAGCGGTAATGGCGGGCAACGAACAGGACGAGTTCTACTTGCGTTACTACGGGGAATTTTGTAGATGAGTTCTTGGAGTTCGAGTTTCGACCCGATGGCAAGCTCCGACACTACGATCCGCAAGGAGGTCTTCCTCACCCCGGCCGCCCTCCGAAAGTGCCGCCGTATCATCGTCGAGAGCGAGGTATGTATGTCTCCCTCACATTAGGGTTTCAGTTTTCGAGGGTTTGGGGTTTGTTATTTTGTTTGTATGGGGGAATTTTGTAGATAATGAAGGAGGATGACAACAACTGGCCCGAGCCAGATAGGGTTGGGAGGCAGGAGCTGGAGATTGTCATGGGGTCGCTGGTCGACGTCGAAGATCGGGTCGCTGGTCGACGTGCAGAGCAGCAAGGATCCCGAGGGGCTTCGCATCTTCTATTATCTCGTTCAGGTTCTTTCCATGCTCAAATTGATATCGTTTTAGTTGTTTATTTTGTCGATGAAATTTTTGAATATGCTATAAGTATCTGTTGAATTGTGTGATTTATCGATTAGCTGCAGAAGCCAAGTCATATTACTTTTTAGTATGATTCTCAATCTACGTTAAGAGCCAAGTGATGATTGTAACTTCGGAACTCATTTTAATTTCATTAACTTGCAATTTTCTGATGACACTATTCTTATCTCTGTTTCTAATCCTCATATGGTTCATAATCTTAAACTTCTTCATCTTTTTTAGAATATGTCTGGACTTGGGATTAACTTTCATAACCACTGACATATGGTTTGAAGGTTCTTCTTAGCAAATAACTGTTGCCTTCTTCAATTGCAAGATTGGTTCATATCCTATTACTGAGGTATGCCCACTGAATTTTGTAAGTTGCTCTGTAGATTGGCAAACTATGTTGGATAGGATAGAACTAAAGTTAGCAACATGGAAATGCTCCTCTTTAACTAGAAGGGAGTAGTCATGTTCGTGTTCTTCTTAATTTCTTAATTCTGTATTTCAGCTCTCCCTTCTTATTTAATGTCATTGAATCTTCCTAAATGGGCCGTTGCCAGGATTGACATAATTTGTAGGACTTTTTTCTAGTCAGGATGTACCTCTGTGATAAGTATTTGATGTCTTGTTAGTTGAAAAGTTTCTTGTAAATCCAAGGATCAATATGTACTTAGCATTATTAATCTTCAAGACCAGAATATGACTCTTTTGGATACATGGTTCTGGACTATCATTACTAATCCTGATCTTAACTAGGTCAGATTTCTTAAATCTGGACTCTTTTATAGATGTAGAATTGATCGTTTAAATTGTAGAATTTTATTTGGCGCTTCAGCTTTTTATTTGGTTAACTGTGAAAAACAAGCTTCTTATTGTTGATAAACTAGGAGGGAGAAATATATTTCTTCGTGTTTTCTCCGAGTCCCACTCTGAATCTGCTTATCATTTATTAATTATTAGCATGCTTTTTAGACAAGGATCTCAGCCTGTAGGAGACTCTACAACCTAATTAGGAGGGATAAATTCAGTTGTTTGTTTATGATTCTTTGTCTTTAGCTTCAAGTTCTTTTTTTATATGTTTTTAGTATTTTGCGAAGGGTGTGATCCTCAGTTCTGTGATTTGAATAACAATATTGAACTTCTCCCATCATATGCTGTTTTTTGCTCTCACTAGCTTTTTTTAACTTTTGTAAAGAAGGAGAAGGGCAAATGAAGGGCTTAATTTGGGATCTACCATATTTTTTAAATCTCTTTTAATGATGAAAATATTTGTTTAGTTTGTGATATTTCGGCATTTTAATTCTTCTATCTGTAATGGAAGTAAATAGAGAATGTGTGAGAATGGGATTAATTTTTAAGAACCAAACAATTAGCTCAGTTCTTTTTATAAAAGATGACTATTTATCCACAAGACTCTGAGTGATATTAGATGACTGAAATGTAAAGCCTCATCAGTCTTGTGTGTTAATGAGGAATCCTTCTCTAGTAATGCAAGCTGTCATGAAACTGACCCTGTTGCTGACTTCTATTATCTTCTTCCTGATCATTTCCTATATTTATTCATTCATTGATGTGTAAATATTTATGGGCATATCAAAGCAATACGATATGTAGTAATGTTGGGATTTGCTACTAGGAATTTATATTGTCCTGCAGAATGACATGAAATGATGTATCTCGTTGAAGCCTAGAAAAATGGAACATATGCATTCAGATGGGGAAGAAGACCCCCAACACAACAACGCTTCTTTCCCTTTTAGCTTTTGATATTTACTAGTGACATGATTTTTAACCGTAATGCAGAATGTGTGCATGAAAGTATCCAAACATCTCCTGCTTTGGGCAGAGCAGCAAACCTACTGGATTTCTTCGTGGTTTCTCACTTTGGGTTTTGAGTTGGAACTATATTCCTCTCACGAATACTGAATGGTTTACTGGTACATGTACATTGTATATATGAAGCTTTTAGAAAAGATGCAGATGAGGATAGTTGATACTGGTGATAACTGTAAGTGTCTCTTTCTCTCATGACACAGAGTTGTTTTCGTTATCAGTGATTGATGCAAGAAGATGTTATTTTGATAGTAACATAATGGGAATCATGCTTTATGTTGCTGTTGTATTGCAGCTCGAACCTCTCTCCAATAGAAGAATGGCCTTTGAGGAATTCTGTGCTGCGGCAATCAGCCCCTATCATCTAGAAGCTCTGGAAGGATGGGAGGAAATTGCTAGTAAAGCTTACCACCACTTCGAGCAGGAGGTAAATCAAGTCATCACTATCGAGGAACTCGCTCAGGTATTTGTCCAAAAAATCTGGCCCACGGAAAAAGAGTCTGATACATAATATTACTGAAAATATCTAAAATCTTATTGTTTGACCATGGTAGAGCTGCTTCATATTGCATGCAGGAAATGAATCTTGCCCCTTTGGCATACTCCATCATGCAAGATTGGATCAGACGGTCGGACGTCAAGCTCAGTTTTCTTGGATACACCAAATATTTGCATGGTGTGACAATACAAAACTCGAACACGAGGAATCACCAATAATGTTATTACCAATTTTTTTCCACATGAAATTAAAATTGCATTCTCCCAATATGCAGGCTAGCAATTTGTAGTCTCCTAGTCTTTTTTTTCCTTCTCCCTTTATTCCTACTTTCCTTTTGTTGTCATCTCTTTTCCGTTTTGTAGAAAGGGCATATGTAAAGGATGGTGTGCACAATCAAGTTGAGGAGGAGAATATTTCAGGCAAGGTAAGGCGACCAACAGCTGCCTGGTATATCTCCAACCTCCTCATTTCAACCAAGGATTTTCATGTTAGTTATATAATCGTAACATGTTCATGTATTGTTCATGTATTATTGATCAATTTCGTATTTCTGTTCATATAATTGATCGAAATTGTATCATATCTTTAGAGTTCTATGGTGTATGATTTGGTGTTTTTTTTCTAAAAACACCTTAATATTTGAAAATTAAAGTTAAGTATTAAAAATTTTACCCTATGGATCATTTGTGGTAGGCATTAAGATTTTTAAGTGCCTTTCTCTGTGGATCATTTCCATGTGCAGGGGGCTAATAGATGAGAATGTAAAATGCAACACAGTAATACCTTTCTCTTTAAGTGCCTTTTTTGAAGTTGAATCATTTAAGCATGATCTGTTCATCGCCACATTGTTGTAGGTTGCTGTCATGTTAGATGTTTCGTTAATTTTTTTTCCATATTTCTTATTTCCTTTTTTGGTTGTATCACGTTTCATTATAGGCATGGACCGATGAAGTTTCCATACCTATGTTGCATATCACTGATGTGCATGGAATCCCAGATATGCTCAAAATGTATGGGTCATAGTTGGATGAGATTCCAATTTATTTTAAAGTCTTGGCAGGTCGATCTATGGACAAGTTTGTGGTGCCCAACCATTGAACCTGAAGAACTGCAGGACTGCCAATGTCCTCTTCCAATCCAATTCCCTCTTCCAAAATACTGATTATATTCTGTATAGGTTGTACCATATGCCCCTAAAAATACCAATGTAAGCATTTGCAGCCTGATTTGAACGTTCAGTTTACAATAAGTTATGTCATCAAATAAAAAGCGCTTTTTAAATTTGTTAAGAATAGATGTGTGGTTGGTAATTGATTCTGCATATAATGTATCAAATGTAATTGGTTTCTGAATCGAATGTGTTTTATGCCCGGTCTGTTCTCAGTAACGGTCTATATTTGGCGGAAGCTGTTCACTTGCATATTGTTCTAATTGCAGGACTATGGGATTGACTTTGATGATGTTGGTCATCCCGTCAAGGCTTTTAAATGTCGTTGTGGAAGCAAGTTCTGCAGGGATGTTAAACGCTCAAGTAAGTTTTTGCGCTTCCTAATGCTATGTAAGTCAGAATGCATATTGGATAAGGATTTTCTAAAAACAAAAATGTTGCATACTGAAGGAAAGGGTAGATGTGTTTTATCATTCTCTCTGCTACCTTAATTACATGATATATTCTTCATTTATGCAGAGCTATATTCCTCTTTTTTGTTAACTTTTTTTGCCCAACGGAACAGTTTTAAAAGCTGCAGTCTATTTAACTGATACATATCTATCCATCTGCTTCATTGTTAAGAAATATATGGTTTTTATATGCAATTTGATAAACCATGGGGGGTTGGCCTCATCTCACTGTCATTTGTTGTTACTTCATCTCGTGCCAATTTGAAAGGTTATTATAGAAATAATATTGATAAGAATTATTGATAAGAATTACTTCATCGGACACCCACAGAGGGCATTACTACGACCGCCAGAGGGATGATGGCCCTCCGGGCACGGCACGTGGTTTGGATCTTGCGTCTAACAGCTACTCGCCAAGATATGGTGCATATGATCACAATAATTCTCCGCACGCAGAGAGGAGCCTCAGGAGATCCTTTTCTGACCGAGGCTGGCAGAGTCCGGGATTGCCACCGGTACACAGCCCTCATCCATACACCAGCAGTCGGGAATCACCGGATCACTCATACCACAGCCCATCAGCCAGCCTTGATCGCTGGGCTCAGGGAAGCCCAGGAACTGCGACTTCGGGTGTGCCACAAGCAGGGAATGAGAGGCAAGACCACCAGCAGCACCGGCGGCCGCACAGGAATTGAGATGAAAATAGCAAGTAAGGTCTGTTTAGATATGATTAACATGTAACATATGTATTTTACCATCTATTACTTAAGGAAGCTAAACCTATTACTAGCCCTAGCTGCTGAGCTGATAGATGCCATAACATGTAACATATGTATTCTACTTTGTTGCTTTGCCATGTTGTAGTGAGTTCAGGGGAAATCATGCATGTTATTTTGTTTCTTTTTTGTTAATTGTGATATCCTGGATGTGGAAATCTGTTAGAAAGTAACCCCCCATCTTTGAATCAAGTGCGGTTGAAACTTCTCTATTCCGAGATCATTCATGCTCTGCTGTAACTTGAAGTTGGTACATTGCCGAAATACGACGAAAATTGGGGAAATTTGTTTGATTTTCTATTTTTTTTAAAAAATTAAACATTAGCCACGGCCGGTCCGTGGCTACAGAGTATTAGCCACGGCCGGTTCGTGGCTAATACGCATTAGCCACAGCCGGTCCGTGGCTAATAGGCGTGGCTAAAGCCTATTAGCCATGGCTAATCCGTGGCGAATGTGTATTCGCCACGGACAGTCCAAACATTAGTAAACCACTTAAATAGCGCTTAAAAAAGCGCTATCCAAGCTACCATAGCGGTAGCTTGGATAGCGCTTTTATAAGCGCTATCTTAGTAAACCACTATGATAGCGCTTAAAAAAGCGCTATCCAAGCTACCATAGCGGTAGCTTGGATAGCGCTTAAAAGCGCTATCCAAGTGTAAAAAAAGCGCTATGCAAGCGTTTTTTTGTAGTAGTGATTAAATGATATGATTTTTGGCCTAATTTTGTCTTCTCTTATTTTTTTGTTGAAGATGGCGATCTCCCGACTTCAACTGACATTTTTGCAGGATTGTTTTATGCTCCGCACTATTTTCTAAATTTTCTTTAAGATAATAATATTTATATTAAATCTTATGATTTTTATAGCCTAATTTTGTCTTCTTTTATTCTTCAGTTAAAGATGGCGATCTCCCGATTCCAACAGACATTTTTGGGAATTTTTCTAAGCTCGGGGATATTTTATTCATTTTATTCGAGACATGGATCTTTTTATTAAATGATATGATTATTATAGCCGAGGTTTGTCTTCTCTTATTTTTAATTTGAAGATGTCGCTCTCTCGATTCCAACAGACATTTTTGCAGATTTTCTGAACTTGGTGCTATTTTCTACATTTTATGCAAGATATGGATCTCTTTATAAATGATATAATTATTATATCATGCGTTTGTCTTCTCTTATTTTTTCAGTTGAAGATGGCAATCTACCGGTTTCAACAGACATTTTTGCTGGTTTGTCTTAGTTTGTGGCTATTTTTCTACATTTTCTGGAAGGTATAGATCTTTGATTAAATGATATGATTTTAGCCTAATTTTGTCTTCTCTTTTTTCAATCGAAGATGGCGATCTCCCAGTTCCAACAGACATTTGTGCGGATTTTTCTAAGCTCAGGGTTATTTTCTACTTTTTTAATAAAATATTGATATTTATATTAAATTATATGATTTTTATAGCCTAATTTTGTATTCTCTTATTTTTTTCTGTTGAAGATGTCGATCTCCCAGTTCCAAAAGACATTTTTACGGATTTTTCTGAGCTCGGGGCTATTGTCTACATTTTCAGAAAGTTATGGATCTTTTTATTAAATGTATGATTTTAGGACCAATTTTTCTACTCTTAATTTTTTCGTTTAAGATGGCAATCTCCCATTTCCAACGGACATTTTTGCGGATTTTGTTAGCTCTGGGCTATTTTCTAATGTTTCTGTAAGATATGAATCTTTATGTTAAATGATATGATTTTTATAGCCTAATTTTGTCTTCTCTGATTTTTCAGTTGAAGACAGCGATCTCCTGATACCAACGGACATTTTTGCGGATTTTCTAAGCTTGAAACTATTCTCTACAGTTTATTGAATATATGGATCTTTTTATTAAATGATATAATTTTTATAAAATATGTTTGTCTTCTCTTATTTTTTTAGTTGAATATGGCGATCTCCTGGTTCGAACGAACATTTTTGCGGATTTTTTTGAGCTCCGGGAAACCGTCTTCTTCAACTGAAATATAATAGAAGACAAAATTCGGAACCAGGAAATCGCATCTTCACCTTTAAAAATGTCTGTTATAACCGAGATATCTCCATCTTCAACTGATAAGATTTTATGTATCATTTTCTCAACTTGGTGCTATTTTCTACATTTTATGAAATGTATGGATCTTTTTTAAATTGATATGATATTTATAGCCTAAATTTGTCTTTTCTTATTTTCCAGTTGAAGATGTCTATCGTTTGATATGATTTTGGCCTAATTTTGTCTTCTCTTATAGTCCAGTTGAAGATGGCAATCTCCTGGTTCCAACAGACATTTTTGTGGATTTTCTGAGCTCGGGCTATTTGCCACACTTTGGGAAGATATGAATCGTTTTATTAAAGGATATGATATTTTGGGCTTATTTTTTCTTCTTTTATTTTTCATGTTGAAGATGGCGATCTCCCGGTTCTAACAGAAATTTTTACGAATTGTTCTGAGCTCGGGGCTATTTTCTACACTTTTTGATAAATAAGAATCTTTATAATAAGTGATATGATTTTTATCCTAATTTTATCTTCTCTTATTTTTCAGTTGAAGATGACGATCCCCCGGTTCCAAAGTCCATTTTTGTGGATTTTTTTGAGCTCCAGGCAATTTTCTACATTTTATTAAAGATAAGGATCTTTTTACTAATGACAAGATTTTTGTAGCCTAATTTTGTCTTCTCATATTTTTCAGTTGAAGATGGCGATCACTCGGTTCCAACGGACATTTTCGCGGATTTTTCTTAGATTGTGGATTTTTTCTATATTTTTTTGGAAATTATGAATCTTTTATTAAATGAAATAATTTTTTGGCCTAATTTTGTCTTCTCTTTTTTAGCTGAATATGGAGATCTCCCAGTTCCAACCAAGATGTGTGCAGATTTTCCTGACCTCGGGGCTATTTTCTACATTTTCTGTATGATATGAATATTTATATTAAATTATATGATTTTTATAACCTAATTTTCTCTTATCTTATTATTCAGTAGAAGATGGCGATATCCCGATTTCAAAAGACATTTTTGCCAATTTTTCTGAGATTGGATCTAGTTTTCTACATTTTTGGGAAGTTATGGATCTTTTTATTGAATGATATGATTTTCAGAACTATTTTTTTCTTCTCTTATTTTATTGTTGAAGATGGCAATCTCTCAGTTCCAACCAAGTTTTTTGCGGATTTTTCTGAGCTCAGGGCTATTTTCTACATTTTCGAAATGTTTTGAATCTTTTTATTTAAAGATATTATGTTAATGCTAATTTTGTCTTCTCTTATTTTTAGTTGAAGATGGCGATCTCTCGGTTCCAACGGACATTTTTGCGTATTTTTTGGTCTCGCTGCTATTTTCTACATTTTATGGAAGATATATACCTTTTTAATAAATAATATGATTTTTATAGCCTAAGTTTGTCTTTTTCTTATTTTTTAGTTGAAAATGGCGATCTTCCGGTTCCAACTGATATTTTTGCATATTTTTCTTAGCTTGAGACTATTTTTCAACATTTTCTGGAAGATATAGACCTTTTTTGAAAGATTTGATTTTTTGGCCTAATTTTTATCTTTTCTTTTTATTTGAGCTCTGGGCTATTTTCTTCTTTTTCTATATTCTATGAATATTTATATTAAATGATATGATTTTTATTACGTAAATTTGTCTTCTCCTATTTTTCAATTGAAGATGGGGATTTACCGGTTCCAGGCAAAAATTATTGCAGATTTTTATGAGCTCGGGGCTATTTTCTACATTTTTGGAAAGTTATGGATCTTTTTATTAAATGAAATGATTTTTTGGACTAATTTTGTCTTCTCTTATTGTTCAGTTGAAGATGGCAATCTCCCTGTTCTAACAGATATTTTGCGTATTATTCTGACATCGGAACTATTTTCTAAATTATCTAGAAGATATGGATATCTGTATTAAATGATATGATTTTTGGCCTAATTTTGTCTTCTTTTATTTTTCAGTTGAAGATGGCCATCTCCTGGTTCCAGTGGACATTTTTGCGGATTTTTATAAGCTCGATGCTATTTTCTACATTTTATGAAAGCTAAGGATCTTTTTATTAAATGATATGATTTTCGTAGAATATATTTGTCTTCTCTTATTTTATCAGTTGAAGATGATGATCTACTTGTTCCAACGAACTTTTTAAGGATTTTTCTTAGCTTGAGGATATTTTCTACATTTTAGGAAAATATGGATATTTTTATTAAATGATATGATTTTTGACCTAATTTTATCTTCTATATTTTTCAGTTGAAGATGGCGATCTTACGGTTCCAATTTACATTTGTGCGGTTTTTAGCTCCAAACTATTTTCTACCTGTTTTATAATAAATGGATCTTATATTAAATGATATGATTTTTATAGCCTAATTTTGTCTCTTCTTATTTTTAGTTGTAAATGGCAATCTCCCTGTTCCAACGAATATTTTTGCGTATTTTTCTGAGCTCGGGTCTATTTTTCTACATTTTCGGGAAGTTGTATCTTTTTATTAAATGATTTGATTTTTGGCCTAATTTTGTCTTCTCTTATTTTTCAGGTGAAGATGGTGATCTCTCGGTTCCAACTGACATTTCTGCGCATTAATCTCACATTGGGGCTATTTTCTAAATTTTCTGGATGATATGGATCTTTTATTTAATGATATGATTTTTGGCCTAAATTTTGTCTTCTCTTTTTTCAGTTGAAGATGGCGATCTCCCGTTCCAACTGATATTTTTTGCGGATTTTTCTAAGCTCAGTGCTATTTTCTACATTTTATGGAAGATATGTATCTATTTATTAATTTAGATGATTTTTATATCCTATGTTTTTCTTCCCTTATTTTTTCGATTGAAAATGGCGATCTATTAGTTCCGACGGACATTTTTGCAGACTTTTCCCAATTTAGGACTAATTTTCTACTTTTCTATATGATATGTATCTTTTTATTAAATGATACGATGTTTTGGCCTAATAAGTCTTCTCTTTTTTAGTTTAAGATGTCGATCTCCTGGTTCCAACGAACATTTGTACGGATTTTTCAGAGCTCCATTCAATTTTCTATATTTTATGAAAGATATGGATCTTTGTATTAAATGATATGAATTTTGGCCTAATTTTATTTTCCTTATTTTTCAGTTGAAGATGGCGATCTTTCCGTTCCAACAAAATTTTTTGCGGATTTTATTGATCTATGAGCTATTTTATACATTTTATGAAAGATATGGTTCTTTTTATTAAATGGTCCGATTTTTATAGTCTAAATTTATCTTCTCATATTTTTCAGTTGAGGATAACGATCTCCCGGTAACAACGGACATTTTTATGGAATTTTATGTGCTTGGCGCAATTTTCTACAGATAATTGAAGATATAAATCTTTTTATTAAATGATATGATTTTCATAGCTTAAGTTTGTCTTCTCTTATTTTTCAGTTGAAGATGGCGATCTCCCGGTTCTAACTGATATTTTTGCAGAATTTTCTGTTCTCGAGCCTATTTTCAATATTTTCTGGAAGATATGGATATTTTTATTAAATAATATGATTTTTGGGCCTAATTTTGTCTTCTCTTATTTTTCAGATGAAGATGGCGATCTCCCGTTCCAACTAACATTTTTGCGGATTTTTCTGTGCTCTCGGCTATTTTCTACATTTTCTGTAAGATATGGATATTTATATTAAATGATATGATTTTTATTTCCTAATTTTGTCTACTTATATTTTTAGTTGAAGATGGCGATCTCCCGGTTCCAACAAACATTTTTGCTGATTTTTTGAGCTATTTTCTACATTCTATGGAAGATAAAGAACTTTTTATTAAATAATATGATGTTTATTGCCTAAATTATCTTCTCTTATTTTTTTTAGTTGAGATGACAATCTCCCTGTTCCAACGGACATTGTTGTAGATTTTCTTAGCTTGATGCTATTTTTCTACTTTTTCTGGAAGATATGTTTCTTTTTATGAAATGATATAATTTTTTGGCCTAATTTTGTATTCTATTTTTGAAGTTGTAGACGATGATCTCCCAGTTCCAACGAACATTTGTGAAGATTTTTTTAAAGCTCCTGGCTATTTTATACATTTTCTATAAGATATGAATCTTTATATTAAATGATATGATTTTTATAACCTAATTTTTCTTCTCTTACTTCTCAGTTGAAGATAGCGATCTCCCGGTTACAATGGACATTTTTGCGGATTTTTCAGACTTCAGGTCTATTTTTCTATATTTTTGATAATTTATGTATCTTTTTATTAAATGATATGATTTGTTGGCTTAATTTCTTCTTCTCTTATTTTTCTGTTGAAGATGGCGATATCTCGGTTCTAACGGACATTTTTACATATTATTTTGATCTCCGGGCTTATTTCTAAATTTTCTGGAATATATGAATCTTTTTATTAAATGATATGATTTTTGGCCTAATTTTGTCTTCTCTTATTTTTCAATTGAAGATGGTGATCTCTCGGTTCCAATAGATATTTTTGCGGATTTTTTTGAGCTCGACGCTATTTTCTAAATTTTATGAAAGATACTGATCTTTTTACTAAATAAGATGATTTTTATAGCCTACGTTTGTCTTCTCTTATTTTTAGTTGAAGATGGGTGATCTGCCCATGCCAAATACATTTTTACGGATTTTTCTTAGCTTGGGGCTATTTTCTACCTTTTCTGGAAATATGGATATTTTAATTAAAGGATACGATTTTTAGCCTAATTTTGCCTTTTGTTTTTCAGTTGAAGATGACGATTTCCCAGTTCCAATTTACATTTGTGCGGATTTTTTGAGCCCAGTGCTATTTTCTACATTTTCTATTGGATATGAATCTTTATACTCAATGATATTATTTTATAACCTAATTTTATCTGCTCTTATTTTTCAGTTGAAGATGGCGATCTCCCGGGTTCAACGGATATTTTTGCGGATTTTTCTGTGCGTGTGGCTTTATTTCTATATTTTCGGTAAGTTATGGTTTTTTATTAAATTATATGATTTTTTGGCCTAGTTTTGTCTTCTCATATTTTTCTATTGAAGATGGCGATCTTACGGTTCCAATGGACATTTTTGCGGATTACTCTGACCTCGGTGCTATTTTCTAAATTTTCTGGAAAATAAGGATCTTTTTATTAAATGATTTGATTTTTGGCCTAATTTTGCCATCTCTTATTTTGTAGTAGAAGATGGCAATCTCCCTATTCCAACTGATATTTTTGCAAAATTTTTTGAGGTCGGTGCTAATTTCTATATTTTATGGAAGATATGTATCTTTTTATTAAATGAGATGATTTTATAACCTACATTTTGCTTCCCTTATTTTTAGTTGAAGATGGCGATCTACATGTTCCAACGGATATTTTTGCTGACTTTTCTTAGCTTGGGACTATTTTTCTACATTTTCTGTAAGATATGGATATTTTTATTAAATGATATGATTTTGGGCCTAATTTTGTCTTCTCTTTTTTAGCAGAAGATGCTGATTTCCGGTTCAACGGACATTTTAGGGATTTTCAGAGCTTCGAGTATTTTCTACATTTTATGAAAGATATGGATCTTTTTAGTAAAGGATATGATTTTTGGACTAATTTTGTCTAATCTTATTTTTCAGTAGAAGATGTCGATCTTCTGGATCAAACATGCATTTTTGCAGA
The DNA here is from genome assembly GCA_030789695.1 of Scilla litardierei. Lineage (NCBI taxonomy): Eukaryota > Viridiplantae > Streptophyta > Magnoliopsida > Asparagales > Asparagaceae > Scilla > Scilla litardierei. Next base: position 16,915 of record JAULAV010009614.1, read on the forward strand.
TTTTTCTGAGATTCGAGCTATTTTCTACTTTTTATGGAAGATATGGCTCTTTTTAATAAATGATATGATTTTTATAGCCTAAGTTGGTCTTATCTTATTTTTCGGTTGAAGATGGCGATCTTCGGTTAGGCCTCCTCCTATGAAGAGCTTCAAGAAAGGGTTATGGCTTGATTGGAAGTCCTCTCCTAGCTTAGGCCTCCTCCTCCTTCTCTTCTTATTCTTCTTCTTTCTCTTCTCTCTTTTCTTTCTCTTTTTGTGAAGTTTCGGCCAGCCACACCAAATGTGGAGAGTAAAACAAAAAGGGATTTAAAATGAAAAGAAAAGAAAGAAAGAGAGAGGTGTGGAATTATGTAGAAGCTTGGGGAATTTTGTTAATTAGGAGTTATCTCCTAATATTCTCATTATTTACAAGTTTCCATGGCTTATAATTATTTCACATTTGCCCTCCATTTTTTTGTTTTATTTACAAGGTGTGCCATTGCACAATGCCTCTCATGAAATGGCCCTCTAACTTGGTGATTTATTTACAAGTTTGTCATTGCATATTGCCCCTCATTAAAACCCCTTGACTTGGTCTCTTAATTACAAGGTTGCCATCACTCTCTTTCTCTTTTTTTAATTGCCCACCAACTTTCTTTCTTTATTACCGAGCATGCCATTTAGGGAACTCTTGTGGACAAACCCTCATTTCTTGTCAATTATGGAAATATACCAAATTTTTGGGGATAAATGCAAAATTGAGGGGGAGGGTACAAATGCAAGTCTTTTCATTCTAGTGAACGGGCATGCATATATATACAAGAGACTAGGGCTAACGTAATAGTTACTTAGTAATTACACACGATGGTTGTTACACCCTACCCTCCTTAGAACAAATTCCGTCCTCGGAATCTAACTAGAGTAGGAGAGCAATATTTACATACAGCAGCCGACAACTACAGAAAGATATAAGATACAATAGCTATTGCTCAAACAGGTACGTGTACTTCTCGCGCATCTCATCTTCTCACTCCCAATTTGACTCCCCTGGAGACTCTTATTGCCACATGACCCGCACCAAGTCAATGGTTTTCTTCTTTAACATCTTCTGTCTCCGGCCCAAAATTGCCATTGGCTGCTGCTCATAGGTGAGATCCGGTCGTACTTCTATCTCTGAGAAGTCAACACCATGATTGGGATCTCCCACATATCCTCTGAGTTGAGACACATGAAAAACATTTTGCACACCTTCGAGTGACGACGACAATACTAGCCGATATGCAACCTCACCGACCTTGTCGGAGATCTCGAACGGACCAATATATCTTGGACTTAGCTTCCCATGCTTGCCAAATCGGATAGTTCCATGAATCAGTGAGATCTTTAGGAACACATAATCCCCTGGCTGAAATTCCGAGGGTTGCTGCTTTGTATCAGCGCAGTGCTTATATCAGTCTCGTGCGATGTGCAGATTCTCCCTGACTGTTCGCACTACATCTATTGTTACCGCCACCAAATCTGGTCCCAAAAACTCTCTGTCTCCAACGTCGTCCCAACGTAAAGGAGACCTACATTGCCTTCCATACAGAGCTGTGAAGGGAGCCATACCAATACTTTCCTGGTAACTATTATTGTATGCAAATTCGACCAAATGCAGGTGGTCCTCCCACGAACCCTTGAAATCAAGCATACATGCCCGCAATATATCTTCAAGAATATGAATGGTCCTTTCAGACTGTCCATCAGTCTGAGGATGATACGCAGTACTGAAATTCAGACGCGTCCCCAGACTAGCCTGTAAACTTTTCCAGAAATGAGAAGTGAATCTGCTATCTATGTCGGATACTATACTTATAGGAACTCCATGCAGTCTCACAATCTCCTCCATATACATTTTAGCCAGAATTTCTGTGGACTGTCCAACTCAGAACGGAATAAAATGTGCCGACTTGGTCAATCGATCAATGATGACCTAAATCGCATCATTACCTCTAAGGGTCCGAGGTAGATCGGTCACAAAGTCCATGGTCACATGTTTCCACTTCCATTCTGGAATGAGGAGAGGCTACAACAATCCCGCAGTTCTTTGGTGTTCAGCCTTCACATGCTGGCAAACCAAACAGGACGCCACACTCTTGGCTACACTCTTCTTCATTCCAGATCACCAATAGTGTTGCTTCAGATCACGGTACATCTTGGTTCCTCCGGGATGGATAGAATATGAGGAACTGTGTGCCTCCTTCAATAATTCCTCCCGAATATCGCCACTTGGCACAGAGCCCGGCTCCCAACCCTTAACGATCCATCTTCATGAACTAAAAAGTCGGATCGAAGTCCAGCCTTTACCTACTCCCGAATCCTCTTCAGCTTAGCATCCCCTGACTGGGCTGCCTTGATCATGTTCACCAAATCAGACTTAATCTACAGTCCCATCATAACAGTCTCCTCTCCTGGAAGTACAACTTCTATTCCCATTTGTCAGATTGCCCATCGAAGTTGCGGCTTAGAAGTTAGCCTCATCACAGTGGGTAGTCGGCTAAGAGCACCTTGCACCACGTTCACCTTCCCAGGATGGTATTACAGATCGACGTCATATTCGGCCATGAATTCCAACCATCGACGTTGCCTCATATTAAGCTCCTTCTGAGTGAACACATACTTCAGACTCTTATGGTCGGTGTATATCTTCACATGCTCACCTAACAAGAAATGTCTCCACAATTCAAGGCTAAAATCACCGCTGCCAACTCCAGGTCATGAGTGGGATAGTTCAGCTCGTGTTCCTTCAATAATCTGGAAGCATATGCTACAACTTGCCCATGCTGATGAAGGACACAGCCTAACCCTCTCCCAGATGCATCACAGAAAACTTCAAAACCATCTGAATGGTTAGGGATAGTTAAGATAAGAACAGTGGTCAACTGATGCTTCAGCTCATCAAACATGCACTGGCAATCTTCCGACCAGACATACGCAACATCCTTCTTTGTCAAATGAGTCAAAGACGACGCAATCTTCGAGAAATCCTTAATGAACTTCCGATAATATACAGCTAACCCCAAAAAGCTTCGTATCTTTGTGACTGTCCAATGAATATGCCAACTTTCCACTGCATCAACCTTCTCAGGGTCAATAGACACACCATCTCTAGAGACTATGTGCCCAAGAAATGCAACCTTGGTCAACCAAAATTGGCACTTGCTGAACTTGGCATACAATCGGTGCTGCCTGAGAGTATTCAAAACTATCCGCATATGCTTAGCGTGTTCATCCTCATTCTTCGAGTATATCAGAATGTCATTGATGAATACTACCACAAACTTACCTAAATAATGGAAGAAGACTTAATTCATCAGCCTCATAAAAGTAGCCAGGGCATTCGTCACTCCAAAAGGCATTACCAAAAACTCGTAATGACCATATCGAGTCTGAAACGCGGTCTTCGGAACATCAGATTCCCGCACCTTCACTTGATGATACCCACTTCTCAAATCCAGCTTCGAATACACCCATGATCCACCAAGCTGATCAAAGATATCATCGATTCGTGGAAGGGGATATTATCCTTTACCGTCACCTTATTCAATTCCCGATAATCAATGCACATCCTCCGAGATCCATCCTTCTTGTTCATAAGTAACACTGGCGCTCCCCACGGTGACACACTTGGGCGAATCAATCCCCTATCCGATAAATCAGTTAACTGATTGCGAAGCTCAGCTAACTCTGGTGGGGCCATACGGTACAGAGCCTTCTCTATTGGTTGGGGCGCTCGGAATCAGATCAATAGTAAACTCCAGGGATCTATCTAGGGGTAATCCAAAGATGTCATTGATTCGGAGTGAATATTGTATATTTAACCCCCTTATTAGTCCTATTTTGTGCCCATATGATGCTTAATTTATCTCTAATACATTCGTATTTTTCTCATCATCATTTATTAGAGAAATTACTCTATTTGTGCACAAAACGTGAATTTGATTGTGTATTTTTGCATTTTTATATTTTTCCTAGCAGCGTCTCGATCTCACGATTCCAACGACTATTTATTTGTATTTTTCTGAGATCTGTGCTAATTTCTATGAATTTTTGAATGCAGAATACCATTTATTGGAAAATAATTAATTGCTCACGAATCTTGGCGCGCCACGCGGCGTGATCTCAGCGACTCCCGCTCAATCGAACGGCACAAATCAACGGGGCAACGCGTAAATTCTTCGGCCGTTCGATTTCGATCGAACGGTCGAAATTTAGCCCGCTCGAACTCTCAGCGCAACGCATCGAAGCGTCGACGTGGCATCACGATGGCCGCTCGATCTTCATCCAACGGCGCCCAGAAGCGACGAAGAAAGCAGGCGACGCGGCGCTATGAGGATCGTCGATCCACGATCGGACGGCCTCGATTAAACTCCGAGTTTGAGTCGGATGCGGAAGCGGGGCGGTCGCGCGCGAATATTGGAGCACACGTGGCACACCCACGATCGATCACGCTAAGATCGGACGGCCACAATTCAACCCGCTGTGTGGGTTTGGGTTTTGGAGTATCGGATGCGGGTTTCGACCCGTTAACACCCCCAAACCCGCAATGCCTATTATATAAGCGTATTTCTAGGGTTTTGGGGTGTATCTTGGCGTATTTTGGGACTTTTGGAGCGGCTACTGTGCGTATTTCTCCAGGGGAAAATTCTCAAAAATCCCAGAGGCTATTCTTCTACTTTCCAGGGAGTTTTGGGTTCTAAAGTGGAGATTTGGTGACAATTTCTTGAACTTATACCCCGTATTTGGTGTATTTCATTGTATTTGGCTAGTATAACGATGTATTTGGCTATCAAATCTGATTGTTTTTGCACCATGCGTGGCTGAGATCTTTGTGCTATGGTTGTGAAGTAATTAGGAGTATTTAATTGATGAATTTCATGTCTTTAGCCCTACTATCACGTCCAAATTGCTAGTAACATTGATTTCTACAACGTATTTGATGGGTATTTGCTTATTGTCGATATTATTTACATCCCGTATGGCTAGGCCCTGACAAGGCTAGCCAATTTATGTTCACTAATCTGAACTTATTATTGCTTTTATCGTTTAATGAAATCAATGTTGCTAGTGATGCGTATACGGCCACTTTGACTAGTTTTCATCGTTTCATCTTCCGACGTCTTCGTGCCCTGACCGGACGAAGCGTTGAGTTATATAAAAGACATGATATTTCAGCGATTATTAACTCCTAATGAACTCACAACCGTAGCACATTCACTTCATATGTGTTGGTGTTGACGTAGTTAGGGTGTCGTAATTATTGATTTCTATATCTTTTCGCCCTATTTGCACCTGATTAATTCTTTGGCACGTTTCTATACGCTTGATCGCCATACTTTCCGACGTTCTCGTGCCCTGACCGGACGAAACGTTGAGTTATAGAAAAGGTGTTGATAATCATTGGTAACACACACCCTAACGAAATCAAACCCAACACAAATTCCCCATACTTGTACCCCTACCAAAGTCACCGTAAATATCGTAGGATTTTCATTTCTTATTCCATACTCTTGATCCTATATCTTTGTGCTCGATAGGTGGTTGGTTAACATCGTATTATTACTCTTTTCAGATTGACGTTCATAGTTTTGCAGGTCAGTTGTCCCGCGGATTCGATACCTGGACTCACCAGGATATTACTTGCACGATCTCCTGCGCTTGGGAGTAGTTCTCACATCATTTGAGACGAGGCAAGTTTTTGGCGCCGTTGCCGGGGATAACAGTACTTGCAATCTACGATTTCAGTCCGTTTGGAGGAACATTCGGTGAGATCCTTCCATCTTATAGTCTAGGGATCTATCTAGGGGTAATCCAAAGATGTCATCTGGAAAGATGTCAGGAAATTCTTCAACAACCCTCGGTAACACTGGCTCTGTCTCCATGCCCGACTACTCCACGACCGTTGCTCGGAACTTCAAAGGCTCAAGCTCACTACTACTATTCCAAAACTCAAACTCTGGATAGTCAAGGATCCGGAAAACCACCCTCCTTAGTCTACAGTCTATATTAGCATAGAACATCCCTAACCAATCCATCCTAAACACGGCCTCATAATCGGGAAACTCAATCAGTAGAAAGTGTGCATACAACTCTCGCCCCCTATCTCAACTGGGTTGTTCCGTATCCTAGATGCACTCCTAATGATCACATTCCAAGTATGAACATTCCAACTGGCAACAAAAGAGTCAACCACTATAGAGTACTGGGTCACAAATTTCTTAGACAGAAAACAATGTGATGCCCCAGAATCAAATAGAGAAAAGGCATGGTAGGAGGCTACTCTAACAATACCTACAGTATCATAACAATAAAACACAGCTAACTAGCTAAATAAAGCGACTGAGACTAAAATCAAATAGACTGCAGCGGGGCAAGATTCATACCATTGATCACCCGACTAGCACCCTCCAAAGCCTCTAATAAGTTCATAGTAAAATGCTACTGTCTCGGCGAAGGAACTGCCCCTGGTACCCTCATCGCTGCAGAGGAGGTGGAGGGGTTCCTCTCGGTGCAACCGGTCTCGGTCCTGATGGTGCAGGAAGGGCAAGCCGTTGCGGCGGTGGTGGAAGGGGTCTCTGCTAAACGGGCCGAGTTGCTGCTGACACCAGTGACATTGGATCATGACCCAACCATGGGCAAAATATACTGATGTGACTCGGATCTCCACATGTGTAACACCTGGCACTCGAAACTCAGTAATCTCTCTGCACATGCCCTGGCTTCCTGCATCTGTCGCATGAAAGCCCCTTCTGTGACGAAGGTGGAGCCCTTGATCCCTTGAATGTCACCCACTGGACTGGCCCAGGTGCGGTCCTCTGCTGAGCGACCGGTCATCTGTCACTGGCTGGTAATCTCTCCAGACTCCGTAAGTGGGTCTCATGTTGTCTGGCCACCCGCAATACGGCCTCCTGAGTCAACAACTCCTGAGTAGACATGGCTGCCTGAAACTCTCCATCTAGCCCCATGCAGAAGTGCCTGGCTCTGGTGGCATCTGTCGCTAGAAGCTCTGGTGCATACTTACTCAGCAACAAGAACTCTACGTCGTACTCATCCCTTGTCCTCCTACTCTGAGTCAAGTGCTCAAATCTCTACCTCAACTCGTCCTTTGCTGCCTTCGGAAGGAACTTGGCCTTAAACAACTCTAAAAAAGTCTCACAAGCAATGTTTCCCTTCGGTCGCCTCTCCTGAGCCTCCCACCAGTCTCTGGCCTAATGGGTCAACTGGTGCCTCACCAACTCTACCCAACCGTCTCGAGGAAACCGACATATCGTCAGATCATCTTCAGTATGCCGTAGCCACTCTTCTACCTCGAAGCTACTCTCCCTGCCCGAGAAATATTGCATACACAGCTCCCTAAGCTCCTTGTAGCTTGATGGCTTCGGCACCGCTACCCTCTCCTCTATCTGACTCATGTGCTCTAAAATGCCCATCAGGACCTTAGCCATCAGGGTTGACTCTGAGGTCCTGTCACCTGAAGACTGCCCATCACCAGCTGGACTAGTCTTGCCATCCATTGATCCGGTCCCGTCGGAAGTCCCATTCCCACCTTCCATCTGCAGGTGAGAAACAGAACAACTAATTAGTACCATGTACCGAATAATTGGAGCCTTACCTGTATTTCCCTTATGCGTATCACAGTGAGCGCTGATCTGCATGGGCCACCACAAAACCTGTCATGCTCCGCTACCTAAAATAGGGAGGGTCGGCACGACAAACCGCGGTATTAAAATACCAAGCACTAATGTGTACACCAGAAATCTTGCATGCCACTGCAAACGCTGAGGAAACACAGACAATAAAAGTACAAACTAAAAGCAGAATAGTACAGCTCCAATCACAGCAGGAAAGTACAAGGTATAGCAATGAAGGCAATAAAGTAAAACACAACAGTCAGAACATCCCATTGCCACATATTACTATATCTATACAACTAGTACTGTACAAGTCCACTGCACAACCCAGAACATCTAGGGTCCCCACAAAAATACAACTCAAACCAATTGGGTACAAGGGGCAATGGGGGTACGAAACACTGCTCTCATCTCACTCCCACCCCAGAAGCTACACTACAAGTCACACACTGACTACTAACTCTGCAGACCATGCTGAGACGAGCTGCCCTCCGGGGTCTCTGGCCTCGGTCCCGATGCTTGAAGAATGGTACATGTACCTGTGGGGGGAAGGGGACACGTCACAGCGTGCCTAGTAGGAACTCCACAACTCTACTACTCTAATCATGGTGCACAAGCAAGAGAAAAGGCATCACACTCAAGGGTTACTGACCTTTAATCGTTTTATGTTAAGTTTTTCATGCATGAATTCGAAACTTAAGTAACGGGTTAAACATCGGGGACAAGACCTTACCTGGTAATGTGGGTGGAATGCTACGACTGCCTGAGACAAGCTCTTACGAAAGAAGCCGTTCATCACACAGCCAACTCAAACACAACCCGACCTACTCCCCGCCTCTGAGGGCTCAACAGGAGTGGTCCACAACTCAGCAGTCCATCGCTGCATGTCCACTCGTTACCTTAGTTTTCCCCAACCTTCCTAGGGCACTCACCCACCTCAAGTGGAACGAGTCAACCCCTTCTTTTAACTAGCCTTTAATCCTAAAGTATTAAGCATTCAAAATGGCGTCAAATGCACTCTTTTTCACCAAATTTCATTAAACATAAACTTGCATGTTTCATAAGCCATAAACATAAACATCCAACTTGCACAAACTTGCATTACCCAACATGAAGTAATATCTCCAACATAAACCTCTCAAGGTAACTCAAACTTGCAAACTTATCCATAAACATAAACACAACATAAACATGCATGTTTCAAATGCATAAACAACTAACATCCAACTCAAAACTTGCAATGTAAATTAACATTTCCAACTTGCAACCACTTTAACTAATTAATGCATTGAATTAGTAACATTAAGCAATCATAATTACACCAAACCATATGTAACAAAAAGCTCATTTAGCAAGGATTTCCTTACCCCTACATGGAAAAAATCTAAGGTTTTCAAATTGAATTAAACATTGGATAGTTAAGTTTTTTTAGAAGGAAGCATAAAGGGGTTCACCCATAAAGGGAAATTTTGTGGCTAGGCTTAATATAATTAGGTAGGATTTTGCCATTAGGGTCCTAATGAAAGAAACCTAAGTTGTAAAAAGAATTCTCTTAACCTTTTTAAAGAAAGATTACATTTGGATTAGAAAATGAGGAGTTTATCCCTAAAGCTTAAATATTTGGGAGGAAGAAACTGTTGGATCTTATCCAACTAAGTTGGATCTTAATCCAACATTGGGCTTATGTACGATAAATAACTATATGGTGCTACACTATCATATTAAAGTCCAATGTATACGTGATCTTATTTTATAAGTTAAGTGGGCTTAAATGAGTCATATAGGTTGTGGGCCTTTATGTGTGGCAACTATTGTGCTTCAGTTCGTTGATGGGCCGAATTGGAAACCCTAGGGCTAATGGAAACCCTAGGGCTAAGGAGGTTAGCCCATATATATATATATATATATATATATATATATATATATATATATATATATATATATATATATATATATATATATATATATATATATATATAAACGGTTTATTTATACGTTTCGAAATGATTCTAATTTTTTTGAAATCCCACCAAAGTGGGCTCTACTGTTAAATTATTATTATTTCAAAATGTAAACGGTTAAATACATACATTGTATGATTAGTTGCCTGAATGAATTTTAAATGGATCGACGGAGTAAATAAAAGGTTTTCATAAATATTTACATTTAAGTTCGGTTTCATTTAAATTCAATTTTTGAGCACAGTTGGTTATATGTTTCGAAATAATTTTTAGATCTACGAAACCCCATCAAAATGGGCTCTAATGTAGAGATTATTATTATTTTGGAATTTAACAAGTTGTAAACATACATTGTATGATTGTTTGCCTAATGTCGAATTTAAAATGGATTGAAGGAGGGAATAAGACGCTTTAATGTATATTTCTCCTCAAGGATAAATTTTGTGTTAATTTTGGTAAAATAAATTAAATTCTAATTTTATGGCATAAATACATATATATATTTCGATATATAACAAGTTGACTTCATACCTTAGTATGAAAATTCAGTTTGACTAAATATGAATTTAAAATATAACACAAAATTCAAGTGCTTTCTTCGGGAGGAAATAAAAGTTTATAACGTATATTTCTCCTCAAAGATAATTTTTTAAAAGGACTTAAGGAATTTTGTTCACTAACCATCAAGTAAATGGCCTTACGGAATTTTTCACACATTTTAAAGTTTTATATAAAATGGGATAGGGTGTATATTTATATATTTATAACTTTATATGTATGTTCATATACACATTAGTATACCTATATACCCCATTTTGAAGAAGAAAATTTGTATTGAAATTATGGATTTTATTTAACTCAATATAAATAATTTGAAAGGTGGAATAAAAGGTCATTATATATATTTCCACTTAGTGTAATCATTTTTGTGTTAAAGTCAGTTTAGTTTCAATTTCAAATTTTTGGCACAATTAATTATATATTTCGAATATAGATTGATTGGATCATCAACTCGCCAAAGTGGGTTTTCTTGTGAAGATTAGTTTTAATCTTGAAATATAACAAGTTGACTACATACTTTTGTATGAAAATTTTGGTTGTCTTAAATTTTATTTTGAATAAAAGTGGACTTGAATATTTCCACTTAAAGTTTAAATTCATGTATTAAAATACGACATATATTCAAATTTTGCAAAGGTATATATTTTTAAAATGACTTCGTGCAATCATCATCTCACCAAAGTGGGCTCTCTTGTTTGCGTTATTTCATTTCTTAAATATAAAAGGAATTTTATGTGCCCATGATTTCATAAGAATGCTAAATCGGCCCAAAGGAAGATTAGCATTCTATATCATTTTATGCACATCTGTGGCAATAGACAAGGTGATGATTAGTGAGGTCAATGCATGCAAATTTAATTCGGCCCAAAGGAAGTTTTATTTTTGGCATGTTATATTGTCATTGCCTGATTGCTACAACAAGACGTCAATGACTAGTCAATAGATTATCCAACGGATGTCTTGAGATGGGAAAATAGCATTAATTTGAATTTGGTGTTGTTTTGTTTAATACTCATATGAACATGTTACAATTGTTTTCTTGTTCTCTTTTTAAGCTATTATTCCTGAAAAAAATTTGACAGCCTCAAATCTATTCCAGTACTTAATGGCACTAACATCACGACATGGAAGGAGAATCTTTTGATAATCCTTGGAGTTATAGATCTTGATCTGGCATTAAGGACTCATAGTCCTACACCACTCACTGATGAGAGTACCTCCGATGAAAAGAGGGAGATGGAAGAGTGGAAGAGATCAAATTGCATGTGCCTAATGCTTGTGAAGAATGCCATTACAGAATATCTCAGGGGCTCTAATTCAGAGAAAATTTCCACAGCTAAATGGTTCCTTATTGAGCTTGAAAAGAAGTTTGTCAAGAATGAAAAGAGTGAGATTAGTACACTCTTGACAAACCTAACTTCAATGAAATACGAAGGTAAAGGAAACATCAGGGAGCACATATTGAAGTTGTCTAATATTGCTTCAAGGTTGAAAGCACTTGAGTTAGACCTCTGTGAGGCTCTGCTAGTGCATTTTGTATTGATATCTCTTCCATCACAGTTTAACCAGTTTAAGATGAGCTACAATCTGAAGGATGAGACTTGGTCTCTGAATGAGCTCATCTCATACTGTGTAAAGGAAGATGAAAGGCTTAAGCAAGAAATGACAGAAAGTACTCATCCGACATCTACCTTCAACAAAAGGAAGAAGGACATTGAAGCTGCAGATACAGCTTCTCAAAAGAAACAACAAAGGGAACTGAAAAGTTCAGAAGGTAATGGTTGTTTCTTTTGTGGAGCTGAAGGACATGTAAAGAAGAATTGCACAAATTATCACGCTTGGCGTGCTAAAAAGTGTATGTTTCTTTAATTTGGTTTAATTCTAAGTTAATTTATTTTCCTACAAATTATGGTACTTATAGACACGTGATGGAAAGATCCTGGTATAACCATTCACATCATTGTGTCTATGCAGGAATGCCTAAGATGCCAAGAGCCAAATGATGGTGAAAGATACATCAATATGGGAAATGGCAAGATGGTTCAAGTAGAAGCAAATTAAATTTAGATTATTTCTTTTAAAGGCTAGATTGTATTTGAATTTTATGAGACTATTATATACCGTTTTAATGGAATTTGGATTTATATTTCTATTTTTGAACAAATTTGGTTGTTATTGTTTAATTATGAATGGAAAATTGGTTGTCTCATGATTCAAAGTTAGTTTATTCTGGTTCTTTAAAAGATCATTAAAATCTTCATTTATTTGGAAATGTTGCTTCATTTATAGAATTCCTACAATTTAAGTACATGTGTTATAAAGAAAGAATTAACAATTTAGAATTCGATTATTTTTTATTACAGCTTATTTCATTGATGAAATTTCAACAAATAAACTTAAATCACTTGCATGTTTGGATGTCCAACTAAATCAAGGTTTTATAAGCCTAATAAAGAAACTAGACTTAGTGCTAATGATTTTCTAGTTTTGTTGAATGGTTTAAATAGTGATATTTGTATGATTTTACATAATCCCACAATTAAGTTAATTTACGAATTAGGAAATGCATACCTATTTGAGGATGCTGAGTTTGAGGGGGAAATTTAGTTAGTGACATTATTCTTGAAGAGGATTATATCCCCACAGGTGTTGTTGGCATTGTTCAGGATGGAATTCCTGACATTGTTCAAGACACAATAAATTCAAGATAATGTTGCAATTCCTCCTATTCGTGAAATTGTTCATAAGGACAAACTCTAGCACCTCAAAGCACTAATTGCCATTCAGGAAATCCATTAAAAAGATGACTAGTTCATTGTTGACATTAGGATGATGGAAGTTCGACTTACATCAAGTCATAAAATTTCTACATCTCTAAAATGGATTAATGCATTAATTAAGAAAGTTTTTGAATGATACTTAAAATCTTTTCTCATTGCCATAAGGTTTGAAACCTATTGATTGTAAATAGTTTTTATAAGCAAAAGGAATTCAAAAGGGTATGAAGAAAAGACTTAAAGCGTATCACTCAAAAACTTTATACAGAAAAGAATGCATCAATTGTAAAGAGACTTTCTGTTCAGTTTTCATGAAAGACTGTAAGGTTTATAATGACATTAGTAGAGCATTTCAATATCGTTAATGATATATTAAATTTCATTAAGTGATCACCTCGTTCGGTTTTGAGATGATGTTTGATGATGTTATATATCTTAAGCTCTGTGGGAGCATGTAATTTCTATGATGTCTATGTGGTAATGTATGTTAAGTTCTGTGGGAGACAAGTTTAGTGTCATTGATTACCCCAAGAATTTACTTCAGAAGATTTCCTATATATCACCAATAGGGAGTCTAAAGTATGCTCAGTTTTATATGCATTTGGTTATTGCATATATTACAGGTGTGTTGGGCAGAATGTTAAGTTCAAGATTAGACCATCTGACAACATCCAAATAGGTCTTACGGTATTTATAGAGAACAAAAGGGTTACATGTTCAAGGATCAGTAGTCAAAAAAGGTTTGAGATCATTTTGGTATACTGACTATGATCATTTATTGGATGCAAAGAATTTATGAAAATCTATATTAGGTGCCATCTACTAGAAGAGATCTAAATAGTCACTTTTATATAGTCTCTTCTGACACGGCTTTAGATTTCATATAATATTATTTGACATCCAAATCATGAAATATATCTTCATATTTTTGTCACTATGCTGCAAATCAGGGATGTAATTAAAACACCACACAGTTTATTTAGTGACAATAAAGTATGCAGTTTTATATTCCAGTAACAACATGAACTCGACAAAGTTTAGATATTCAGAGATCAAGTTCCTAGATTGTTGATTAATAATTCGGAGTGTATAATTGTCTAATGAGCACATCAGAACAAACTTTGTAATTACGGATCCGATATACTAAGGGAATGTCATCCAAAAGGTTTTATGAGCTCGCTACTCATATGGATGTCATTTCATTAAGACCATTCAGTTTTGTGGGAGTTTGTTGGGTGCTCATGTAATAGACAAAATTAAAGTCTCCAGCTTAAGCTTGAGGTTATTTTCTGATCAGAAATAAAGTTTTGGTTCAGTTCGGCTTCACTCCGATTTTGGTTTGTTTATGATCTCACTAAGGTTAAGGAGGATCAGTTGGAAATAGACATGTTAGATCACATTAAATATAATTTCCATGCTACACATCCACTTCATAATCCATGTCATTCTTTTGTATTAGCACGGTGACCACTGATGGGTCGACCTGCAATTGCTGCGGCGAGGATCTCTTTGATCCCTTGCTAATATAATTGATGGACCGGATTGTTTTTTGACTCATTAAAGAAATGACTGTAAGTTAAGATCTTATTTGGTTGTATGCACAACGAAATATAATTATAACGTTTAGCATATAGCCCAAGTGGGAGATTGTTGGAACTTATCCAACTAAGTTGAATCTTAATCCAACATTGGGCTTATATGCGATAAATAATTATATGGTGCTACACTGTCATATTAAAGCCCAATGTATACGTGATCTCATTTTATAAGTTAAGTGGCTTAAATGAGTCATATAGGTTGTGGGCCTTTATGTGTGGCGACTATTGTGCTTCAATTCGTTGATGGGCCGAATTGAAAACCCTAGGGCTAAGGAGGCTAGCCCATATATATGCGGTCATGATCCCCAGAGCATACGAACAAGTTAGCCGTCTTTTCTACGCCCCGTCGCTAGGAGAGAACCGGAGAAAGCCAAATGATTTCTCCAACGGTGGATTCGTGCTGTTCTGGAAGATCACCCGCTTCGTTATCGTCAAGATCTCTTTCAGACTATTAGCGATGGACTCAGGTACGCTTCCGCTAAACAGAGAGGGTAACATTTTAAGATTCAGCATGTTGTATATCTATATTATTATTTGCATAGAAACATGGTAAACATTGTAGGATCTCTTATTAAGCACATTTTAGGAGGCTCTGGAGTACATGAGACCATGTTAGAGAGCTTTAAACTTGTAAAAAAAACTCTTTGGAAAAATGGTCCTTTATTGAAAAATGAGGAACATTAGTGAAGGCATGTTATTCAAGATAGGGGTTTTTGTGAAAATGAGGGAGTGTACTCTTACAACATGTGAATTTGAGTGCAACCATGGGGGTTTAGTGTAGGATGTCATATAAGGGCTTATCTACACTAGATTTTCAATAAAAATGTGGTCTTTTAGCTTATTGAAATTTTCCTCTTTTGTTATTTTTTAAACAAAGGTGGCATTTTTATTAAGCCTAAAAACTAGCTTATCCATAAAAATGTAGTCTGTTTGTAAAATGAGAACTTGTTATTAACCATACATCCTAAAAATGACATCTTTCACTCATATCTACCATTTCCCCAATATTAACAAATAAAAACATGAACTTTACTAAGAATTTATAAAAAGACACATGATTTTGGGCCCAATTCCATCATTATCCCAAAGAAATAACCAAGCATGCATTCATATACCCTAATTCTACAACACTCATCCCAATTCTCAAAAACTTAAACATACAAGCATGTTTTCATCATCAGCTACAAATATAGGGTGAGTGATGGAGATTCTTACCTATGAAGAGCTTCAAGAAAGGGTTAGGGCTTGATTGGAAGTCCTCCCCTAGCTTATGCCTCCTCCTCCTTCTCTTCTTCTTCTCCTCCTTTCTCTTCTCTCTTTTCTTTCTCCTTTTTTTGAAAGTTTCGTCCAGCCACACCATATGGGGGAGAGTAAAACAAAAAGGAATTTAAAATGAAAAGAAAAGAAAGAAAGAGAGAGGTGTGGAATTATGTAGAAGCTTGGGGAATTTTGTTAATTAGGTGTTATCTCCTAATATTCTCATTATTCACAAGTTTGCCATGGCTTATAATTATTTCACATTTGCCCTCATTTTTGTGTTTTATTTACAAGGTGTGCCATTGCACAATGCCTCTCATGAAATGGCCCTCCAACTTGGTGATTTATTTACAAGTTTGCCATTGCATATTGCCCCTCATTAAAACCCCGTTGACGTGGTCTCTTAATTACAAGGTTGCCATCACTCTCTTTCTCTCACTTTTTAATTGCCCACCAACTTGCTTTCTTTATTACCGAGCATGCCATTTAGGGAACTCTTGTGCACAAACCCTCATTTCTTGTCAATTATGGAAATATACACAATTTTTGGGTATAAATGAAAAATTGAGGGGGAGGGTACAAAGGTAAATTTATTCATTCTAGTGAACGGGCATGCACACACACACACACACAAGAGACTATGGCTAACTTAATAGTTAGCAAAAATGTAGAAAATGTAGAAAATATTCCCGAGCTAAGAAAAATCAGCAAAAATGTCTGTTGCAAGCAGAAGATCGCCATCTTCAATTGGAAAATATGAGAAGACAAAATTAGGCTACAAAATTCATATCAGTAAATAAAAAGAGCCTTATCTTAGTATTTTACTCACAAGGGTTGTTACACCTTCTGAAAATGTAGAAAATAGTCCCGAGCTCAGAAAAATCAGCAAAAATGTCTGTTGCAAGCGGGAGATCGCCATCTTCAATTGAAAATATGAGAAGACAAAATTAGGCTACAAAATTCATATCAGTAAATAAAAAGAGCTTTATCTTTAATAAAATGTAGAAAATAGCACCGAACTCAGAAAAATCTGCAAAATGTCTGTTGGAACAGGGAGATCGCCATCTTCAACTAAAAAAATAAGAGAAGACAAAATTAGGCTATAAAAATCATATCATTTAATCAAAAGATCTATATCTTACAGAAAATGTAGAAAATTGACGGGTGCTCAGAAAAATCCGCAAAAATATTCGTTAGAACCGGGAGATCGCCATCTTTAACGAAAAAAAATAAGAAAAGACAAAATTAGGCTACAAAAATCATATCATTTAATAAAAAGATTTATAACCTTAATAAAATGTTGAAAATAACCCAGACCTCAAAAAAATCCATAAAAATATTTATTGCAACCGGGAGATCGCCATATTCAACTGAAAAAATAAGAGAAGATAAACTTAGGCTATAAAAATAATATTATTTAATAAAAAGATACACATCTTCCATAAAATTTAGAAAATAGCCCTGAGATCTGAAAATCTGCAAAAAATTCTGTTGGAAACGGGATATCACCATGTTCAACTTAAAAATAAGAGAGGATAAACTTAGTCTATAGAAATTATATCATTTAATAAAATAACCACATCTTAAATAAACCGTAGAAAATAATCCTGAGCTCAGAAAAATCTGCAAAAATTCTGTTGGAACCGGGAGTTTTCCATCTTCAACTAAAAAAATAAGAGAAGATAAAATTTGGCTAAAACATCATATCATTTAATAAAAAATCCATAACTTCTCGAAAATGTAGGAAAATATTTCTTAACTCAGAAAAATCCGCGAAAATCTCCGTTGGAACCAGGATATCGCCATGTTCAACTGAAAATAAGAGATGACAAAATTAGGCTACAAAAATCACATCATTTGATAAAAAGATCCATATCTTCAATAAAAGGTGAAAAATAGCCATAAGCTCAGAAAAATCTGCAAAAATGTTCGTCGGGAGATCGTCCTCTTCAGCTGAAAAATAAGAGAAGGAAAAAGTTTGCTTTAAAACATTCATTTAATAAAAAGATCCTTATCTTTTATAAAATATAGAAAATAGCACCGAGCTTTTAAAAATCCACAAAATTGTTCGTTGGTACCGGGAGATCGTCATATTCAACTGAAAATTATGAGAAGACAAAATTAGGCCACAGAAATCTTGTCATTTAATAAAGAGGTTCATATCTTTAATAAAATGTAGAAAATAGCATGTAGCGTAGAAAAATCCGAAAAATTGTCCGTTGGAACTGGGAGATCGCCATCGTCAACAGAAAAAATAAGAGAAGAAAAAATTGGATAGAAAAATCATATGATTTGCTATGAAGATTCTTATCTTCCAAAAAAGGTACAAGATAGCCATAAGCTCAAAAAAATCGGCAAAAATGTCCGTTTGAACCGGGAGATCGCCATCTTCAACTGAAACATAAGAGAAGCCAAAATTAGGCGAAAATATCATATCATTTAAAAAATGATACATATCTCCCCAAAAGTAGGAAATAGCCCGGAGATGAGAAAAATCCGAAAAAATGTTAGTTGGAACCGGGAGATCGCCATCTTCAACTGGAATATAAGAGAAGACAAAATTAGGGCAAAAATCGTATCATTTAATAAAAAGATCGCCATCTTCAACTAGAAAATAAGAGAAGACAAGTTCAGGCTTTAAAATAATCTCAATTAATAAAAAGATAAATATCTTTCATAAAATGTAGAAAATAGCAACAAGCTCACAAAATGATAAATAAAAATCCTATCCGTTGAAGATGGCAATATTCCTATTACAACAGACATTTTTAAAGATGAATATGGCGATTTTTCGGGTACAATAGACATTTTTGTCCTAATTTTGTCTTCTCTGAAATCATTTAATAAAACGATTTATATCTTCCAAAAAAGTGAAAAATAGGCCGGAGCCAAGAAAAATCAGCAAAAATGTCCATTGGAACAGTGAGATAGCCATCTTCAACAGAAATATAAGAGAAAACAAAATAAATCCAAAAATCATATCATTTATTAACAAAATCGCCATTATCAACTGGAAAAAAGAGAACACAAAATTAGGCAACAAAAACATATAAATTAATATAAAGATCCTTATCTTCCAGAAAATATATAAAATTGCCCCAAGCTTAGAAAAATACACAAAAATTTCAGTTGGAAACGGGAGATCGTCATCTTCAACTTAAAAATTAGGGAAGAAGACAAAATTAGTCCATAAAATATATAATTTAATATAAAGATACATATCTTACAGAAAATGTAGAAAATAGCCCAGAGCTCAAAAAAATCCGTAAAAATGTCTGTTGGAACAGGGAGATTGCCATCTTCCTCTAAAAAAGAGAAGATAAAATTAGGCCATAAAAATAATATCATTTAATATAAAGACCATATCTTAATGAAAATTTAGAAAATATCCCAGAGCTCAGAAAATCTGCAGAAATTTCCTAAGGAACTGAGAGATCGCCATATTCAACTGAAAAAAATAAGAGAAGGCAAACTTAGTTTATTAAAATCATATCATTTAATAAAAATCCATATCTTCAATAAACTGTAGAAAATAGTTTCGAGTCAAGAAATATCCGCAAAAATGGCAGTTGGAACCGGGAGATCGAAATCTTCAATCGAAAAATCAGAGAGGACAAAATAAGACCATAAAATCATACATTTAATATACAGATTCATATCTTCCAGAATATGTAGAAAATAGCCTGGACTGAGAAAAATCCGCAAAAATTTCTGTTGGAACTGAGAGATCACCAACTTTAACTAAAAAAAATAAGAGAAGACAAACGTAGGCCATAAAAATCATATCATTTAATAAAAAGTTTCATATCATCCATAAAATGTAGAACATAGCACCGAGCTCAAAAAAATCCGTAAAAATGTTTGTAGGAACCGGGAGATCGACATCTTCAACTAAAAAAAATAAGAGAAGACAAAATTAGGCTATAAAAATCATATTAATTAATATAAAGATTCTTATCTTATAAAAAATGTAGAAAATATCCCGGAGCTCAGAAAATTCCGAAAAAATGTTTGTTGGAACCGGGAGATCGTCATCTTCAAATAGAGAAGATAAAATTAGGCCAAAAGCATATTATTTCATAAAAAGATCCATATCTTTCTGAAAATTTAGAAAGATAGACTCAAGCTAAGGAAAATCTGCAAAAATGTCCATTGGAACTGTAAGATCGCCATCTTCAACAGAAAAAATAAGAGAAGACAAACGTAGGCTATAAAAATATATCATTACTTAAAATGTGGAAAATATCACCGAGCTTATAAAAATCCGCAAAAATAACCGTTGGTACAGGGAGATCACCATCTTCATCTGAAACATAAGAGAAGAAAATTGCGCCAAAAATCATTTCATTTAATAAAAAGATCCATATCTTCCAGAAGGGTTAGAAAATAGTCCCTAAGTCAGAATAATACGCAAAATGTCAGTTAGAAACAGGAGATCGCTATCTTCAACTGAAAAATAGAAGAAGAAAAATTAGGCCACAAATCATATCATTTAATAAAAAGATCCATAACTTCTCAAAAATGTAGAAAAATAGACCCGAACTCAGAAAATACACAAAATTCCCTTGGAACTGGGATATCGCTATCTTCAACTAAGAAAAATAAGAGATGACAAAATTAGGTTATAAAAATTATATTATTTAATATGAAAATTCATATTATACAAAAAAAATAGAAAGTAGCCTGGAGCCCAAAAATCCTCACAAATGGCCATTGGAACCCGTAGATCGCTATCTTCAAAGTAAAAAAAGAGAAGACAAAATTAGGACAAAAAATCATATCATTTCATAAAAAGAAACAAATCTTCTAGAAAATTAAGAAAATTAGTCTCAAGCTAAGAAAAATCTGTAAAAATGTCCGTTGAAACCGGGAGATTGACATCTTCAACTAAAAAAATAAGAGAATACAAACATAGGCTATAAAAATCATATTATTAAATAAAAAGTTCTATATCTTCCATAAAATGTTGAAAATAGCACTAAGCTCAAAAAATATACCAAAATGTCTGTTTAGAACCAAAAGATTGCCATCTTCAACTGAAAAATAAGAGAAGACAAGATAGGATATAAAAATCATATCATTTAATAAAAAGATCCATAACTTTATGAAAGTGAAGAAAATAGCCCAGAGCTCAGAAAAATCGGCAAAAATGTTCGTTCAAACAGGGAGATCGTCGTCTTCAACTGAAAAAATAAGAGAAGAAAAAATTAGGTCAAAAAAGCATATCATTTAATAAAAAGATCCATAACTTCTCAAAAATTAAGAAAATAGTCCCGAGCTCAGAAAAATCGACAAAAATTTCCGTTGGAACCGGGAGATTGCCATCTTCAACTGAATAATAAGAGAGACAAAATTAGGTTATAAAAATCGTAAAGATTCATATCATATAGAAAATGTAGAAAATAGCTCAGAGCTCAGAAAAATCCGAAAAAATTTCTGTTGGAACCAGGAGATCGCCATCATCAACTGAAAAATAAAAGAAGACAAAATTTGGCCAAAAATTATATCATTTAATAAAAAGATACATATCTGCCATAAAATGTAGAAAATAACACCGCCCTCAGAAAAATCTGTACAAATGTCCGTTGGGACCGGGAGATCGCAATATTCAACTGAAAAAAGAGAAGACAAAATTAGGCACAAAATCATAGAATTTAATAAAAAGATTCATACCATCTAGAAAATGTAGAAAAAAAAATCCAAAACTAAGAAAATTCTACAAAAATGTCTGTTGGAACCGGGAGATCGCCATATTCGACTGAAAACTATGAGAAGACAAAATTAAGCTACAAAAATCTCGTCATTTAGTAAAAAGATCCATATTTTTAATAAAATGTACAAAATAGCCTGGAGCTTAGAAAAATCCGCAAAATTGTCTGTTGGAACTGGGAGATCGCAATCATCAACTTAAAAATAAGAGAAGAGAAAATTAGGATATAAAAATCATATCATTTAATATAAATATTCTTATCTTCCATAAAGTGTACAAAATAGCCCCGAGCTCAGAAAAATCCGTAAAAATGTCCATTGAAACCAGGAGATCGCAACCTTCAACTGAAAAAAGAGAAGATAAAATTATGCCAAAATATCATATCATTTAATAAAATGATACATATCTTCCAAAAAGTGGAAAATAGCTCGGAGCTCAGAAAATCCGCAAAAATGTCCGTTGGAACCGGGAGATCGCCATCTTCAACTGGAATATAAGAGAAGACAAAATTAGATCAAAAAAATCAAATCATTTTATAAAAAGATCGCCATCTTAAACTGGAAAATAAGATAAGAAAATTCTAGGCTATAAAATTCATATCAATTAATAAAAATATCCATATCTTACATAAAATGTAGAAAATACCATGAAGCTCAGAAAATGATATATAAAAATCTTATAAGTAAAGATGGCGATCTCCTTGTTACAATGGACATTTTTATAGATGAAGATGGCGACTTCCCCGCTCCGAATTTTGTCGTCTCTTATATTTTAGTTGAAGATGGCGATTTCTTATTTTAACGGACATTTTTTGGCCTAATTTTGTCTTCTCTGATATCATTTAATAAAGGATCCATATCTTTAAGAAAATGTGAAAGATAGCCAGGAGCTCAGAAAAATCCGCAAAAATGTCCGTTGGAACTGGGAGATCACCATCTTTAACTGAAATATAAGAGAAGACAAAATAAGGCCAAAAATCATATCATTTAATAAAAAGATCACATTCATCAACTAGAAAAAAGGGAAGACAAAATTAGGCAAATAAATCATATCAATTAAAATAAAGATCATTATCTTCCAGAAAATAGCCTCGAGCTCGAAACAATACGTAAAAATTTCCATTGGAACCGAGAGATCGCCAAATACAACACAAAAATAAGAAAAGACAAAATTAGACCATAAAAATCATATCATTTAATATAAAGATCCATACCTTAAAGAAAACGTAGAAAAGCCCAAAGTATATAAAAATTTGCAAAAATGTCTGTTGGAACCGGGAGATCACCATTTTCATATATAAAAATAAGAGAAGACAATGTTAGGCCATAAAAATTATATCATTTAATATAAAGATCCATATCTTACAGAAAATGTAGAAAATAACCAAGAGCTCAGAAAATTCCGCAAAAAATTCCGTTGGGACCGGGAGATCGCCATCTTCAACTGAAAAATAATGAAAGACAAACTTAGACTATAAAAATCATATCATTTAATAAAAAGATACATATCTTCAATAAACTATAGAAAATAGTTCCTAGTTTAGGAAAATCCGCACAAATGGCCGTTGGAACCTGGAGATCAACATCTTTAACTGAAAAATTAGAGAATACACAATTAGGCTATAAAAATCATATCATTTAATATAAAGATTAATATCTTACAGAAAATTTAGAAAATAGCTCGGAGCTCAGAAAAATCCACAAAAATATCTGCTGAAACCATGCTATTGCCATCTTCAACGAAAAAAATAAGAGAAGACAAAATTAGGCCTAAAAATCATATCATTTAATAAAAAGAACTATAACTTCACGAAAATATAGAAAAATTGCACCGATCTCAGAAAAACCACAAAAGTATCCGTTAGAATCGGGAAATCGCCATCTTCAACTGAAAAATAAGAGATGACAAAATTAGGCTTTAAATTCATATCATTTAATATAAAAATCCATATCTTCCAAAAAAATTAGAAAATAGCCCGGAACTCAGAAAAAACTGCAAAAATAACCGTTGGAACCAGGAGATCACCATCTTCAACTGGAATATAAGAGAAGACAAGTTCAGGCTATAAAAATCATATCGATTAATAAAAAGATTCGTATCTTTCATAAAAAGTAGAAAATAGCACCAAGCTCAGAAAATGATATATAAAAATCTTATCAGTTGAGGATGGCGATATCCCGGTTACAACAGACATTTTTAAACATGAAGATGGCGATTTCCCGGTTCCGAATTTTGTCTTCTCTTATATAAGTAGAAGAAGGCAATTTCCTGGTTTCAACGGACATTTTTGGCCTAATTTTGTCTTCTCTGATATCATTTAATAAAACGATCTATATCTTCCAGAAAATGTGAAAAATAGCCCGAATCTTAGAAAAATATGCAAATATGTCCATTGGAGCGGAGAGATCACCATCTTTAACCAAAAGAGAAGACAAAATTAGGCCAAATCTTCTCTTATATCAGTAGAAGAAGGCGATTTCCTGGTTTTAACGGACATTTTTGGCCTAATTTTGTCTTCTCTGATATCATTTAATAAACTGATCTATAACTTACAGAAAATGTGAAAAATAGCCCGAGCTCAGAAAAATCTGCAAATATGTCCATTGGAGCCGAGAGTTCACCATCTTTAGCCAAAAAAATAAGAGAAGACAAAATTAGGCCAAAAATCATATCATTTAATAAAAAGAGCGACATCACCAACTGGAAAAATAACAGAAGACAAAATTAGGCAAACAAAATCATATTAATTAATATAAAGATCCTTATCTTCTAGAAAATATAGAAAATAGGCTCGAGCTCAGAAAGATACACAAAATTTTTCGTTGGAAACGGAAGATTGCCATCTTCAATTGAAAAAGCAGAGAAGAAAAAATTAGGCCATAAAAATCATATCATTTAATATAAAGATCCATAAGTTACAGAAAATTTAGAAAATAGCCAGGAGCTCAGAAAAATCCATAAAAATGTCCGTTGGAACCGGGCGATCGCCATCTTCTACGAGAAAAATAAGAGAAGTCAAAATTAGACCTAAAATTCATATTTTATAATAAAATGAACTAAATAGCCCCGATCTCAAAAAAACCGCAAAAATATCTGTTAGAACCGAGAAATCGCCATCTTCAACTAAAAAATAAGAGAAGACAAAATTAGGCTATAAAAATCATTTCATTTAATACAAAATCCATATCTTCCAAAAAAATTTAGATAATAGCCCGGAGCTCAGAAAAATCAACACAAATATCCATTGGAAAAGGGAGATCGCCATTTACAACAGAAACAAAGAGAATACAAAATTAGGCCAAAAATCATATCAATTAATAAAAAGATCCATAACTTCCCCAAAATGTACAAATATAGTCCTAGGCTCAGAAATATCTGCAAAAATGTCTGTTGGAAGAGGGAGATCGCCATCTTCAAGTGAAAAATAAGAGAATACAAAATTAGGCTACAAAAATCATATCATTAAATAAAAAGAGTTGTATCTTCAATAAAATGTAGAAAATAGCCCCGAGCTTAAAAAATCAGAAAAATATCTGTTGGAACCGGGAGATCGCCACATTCAACTAAAAAATAAAAGAAGACAAAATTAGGCTATAAAAATCATATCATTTAATCTAAAGATACATATCTTAAAGAAAATGTAGAAAATATACTTGAGCTCAGAAAAATCTGCAAAATTGTCCACTGTAACAGGAAGATTGCCATCTTCATTTGAAAAAAAATAATGAGAAGATAAAATTAGGCCAAAAATCATATCATTTAATAAAAAGATCCATATCTTACAGAAAATGTAGAAAATAGCCTCTAGGTCATCCATATCTTACAGAAAATATAGAAAATAGCCTTTATGTCAAAAAAAATCTGCAAAAATTTCCGTTGGAACTGTGAGAACACCATCTTCAACTGAAAAATAAACGAAGAGAACATTAGGCCAAAAAATCATATCATTTAATAAAATTATCCAAATCTTCTATAAAATGAAGAAAATATACCAAAGAAAACAAAAATCAGTAAGAATGTCCGCTAGAACCGGTAGACCGCAATATTCAACTTAAAAAACAAGAGAAGAAAATAGTTGGATATAAAACACATATCATTTAATAAAAAATTCATATCTTCTATAAAAAGTAGAAAATAGAACCGAGCTTCGAAAAATCTGCAAAAATTTCCGTTGGAACCGAAAGATTGCCATCTTCAATTGAAAAATAAAAGTAGACAAAATTAGGCCATAAAAATCAAATTATTTAATATAAAGATTCATATCTTACAGAAATGTAGAAAATATCTTGGATCTCACAAAAATCCGCAAAAAATGTTCGTTGGAACTGGGAGATGTCATCTTCATTGAAAAATAGAGAAGACAAAATTAGGCCAAAAAATCATATCATTTCATAAAAAGATCCTTATCTTTCGAAGAATGTAGAAAACATACTCAAGCTAAGAAAAATCCACAAAAATATCCATTGGAACCGAAAGATCGGTATTTTTAACTGAAAAAAATAAGAGAAGACAAACGTATGCTATAAAATCATATCATTTATAAAAATGTAGAAAATAGCACCGAGCTTATAAAATCCACAAAAATATCTGTTGGAACAGTGAGATCGCCATCTTCAACGGAAAAATAAGAGAAGACAAAATCAGGCCAAAAATCGTTTCATTTAATAAAAAGGTCCATATCTTCCAGAAAATTTAGAAAATAGTCTCGAGGTCAGAATAATACACAAACGTACGTTAGAAACAGGAGATCCTTATCTTCAACTGCAAAATAAAAGAGGACTAAATTTGGCCAAAAATCATATCATTGTTATGAATCAACTACTGAGGGGAGAGCCCTCAGGTCTATATTTATAGCCAAAGGGGAGAATACAAGTGGGCTTATACAGGTATGGGCCCAAACACTTAGGTTGGCCCAATAACTCATCCAACCCAGTAAATACCCATTAACAACACTCCCCCTTATCCAGCCATAGTTGTGGACCCTGCTCATGAATACTTCAGGATTCTGAGCCTGTATGGGTCTCACATGGGGTGGATACTTCAGGATCCTGAGTTGGTGAGATTTGCCTCGTTAAAACCTTTGGCTATGGAAAACCCAGTGGGAAAAATCATAGTTAAGGAAAAAGAGTACAAACTCTGCCAAACTCCCCCTGATCTGTACAAGCTCTCAAGCTTTCAGATCTCTTAGGCGTCTCATTCCAATCCTATGTACAAGTTTTCTAAAGGTAGCAGTAGGAAGGGCTTTAGTGAACAAATCTGCCAAATTGTCACATGACTGCACTTGTCTGATGTCGATCTTGCCATCTCTCTGTAGCTCGTGCGTCCAGAAGAACTTTGGTGAAATGTGTTTCGTTCTGTCGCCTTTGATGAAGCCACCTCGTAGCTGAGCTATGCAAGCAGCATTGTCCTCGAACATGGTAGTGGGCTCGAGGTCTCCAGTCTTCAGTCCGGTCGTAGTCAAGATATGGTGGATGACTGAGCGTAGCCATACGCATTCTCTGCTTGCTTCATGGATGGCAATGATCTCCGAGTGATTGGATGAGGTCGCCGTCAAGGTTTGCTTGATGGATCTCCAGGAAATGGCTGTCCCTCCGTAGGTAAACACATACCCAGTCTGTGATTTTGCTTTGTGGGGATCAGACAAGTACCTTGCATCAGCATAACCTGCAAGTGTAGAGGATGTTCCATTTTTGTAGAAGAGTCCCAAATCTGTAGACCCTTGGAGGTAGCGCAGAAGGTGCTTTACCCCGGTCCAGTGGCGCTGTGTAGGCGCTGCACTGTATCTGGCAAGCAAATTTACTGTGAACGCTATATCAGGACGCGTGCAGTTTGCTAGATATAGTAGTGCTCCGATGGCACTCAGATAGGGAACTTCCGGACCAAGTATATCCTCCCCCTCTTCCAGCGGCCGGAAGGGGTCTTTATATGCATCCAGGGATCGTACCACCATAGGTGTACTCAATGGATGGCAATGGTCCATATGGAATCTTTGCAACATTTTCTTCGTATATGTGGTTTGGTGTAATAGGATTCCGTCTTTTTGATGTTCAATCTGTAAGCCAAGGCAGAATTTGGTTTTGCCTAGGTCTTTCATTTCGAATTCTTTAGTTAGGCTTACAGATATCTCAGTGATCTCTTCGGGAGATCATATGAGATTCAGATCGTCTACGTAGACAGCTATTATCACGAATCCTTTTCCCTTTGTTCTTATGAAGATACAAGGGCAGACTTCATTGTTCGTGAATCCTTGTTGAACAAGGAACTCACTGAGTCTGTTATACCACATTTTTCCTGATTGTTTGAGACCATACAATGATCTTTGTAGCTTAACAGAATAGACGTCCCGAGGTCTATCTTTCAGTTCAGTAGGCATTGAAAAGCCATCAGGAAGTTTCATGTAGATCTCCTTGTCGAGATTGCCGTATAGATACGCAGTCACAACATCCATTAGCTGCATATCTAGGCCTTCCTTTGCTGTTAAGCTTATCAGGAATCTGAAAGTGATCGCATCCATGACCGGGGAGTATGTTTCGTCATAGTCTATACCCGGTCTTTGGGAAAATCCCTGTGCTACAAGTCTAGCTTTGTAGCGTGTGATCTCATTATTTTCGTTTCTTTTTCTGACGAATACCCATTTGTATCCCACAGGTTTGACACCGGTAGGTGTCTGGACTATTTGCCCAAAGACTTTTCGTTTCTGAAGCGAGTCCAGCTCGGCTTCTATTGCCTGATTCCACTTTGGCCAATCATCTCTACGTTTGCATTCAGCAACGGAGTGTGGTTCATAATCATCATCGCTTCCGGCGACGTGAATGGCAATGTGAAACGCAAAGTCATCGTCGACGACTGTACTCTTTCTGTCCAATACCTCCCCTGTACGTACATAATTTAGTGATATTTCTGTTTCTTCTGGCAGTTCCTCTGCAGTGGATTCCGGGAGGGGAGAGGGTATGGACACGAGCTCGTTTCTCTGTGGGGGTATCGTCCCAAGGTCTCCGGATATTTTTCTTTTTCTTGGATTTTTATCCTTGGAGCCTGGTGGTCTGCCTCTTTTCTGTTGAGGTGCAGCCACTTCTGCTGCAGGTGGATTGCATCCATCCTTCGGGATGTCAATCCTAGCTGGAGTATTCGCAGCAGGGATGTGTGATCTGACAATCTTCTGGTTGTCAGTGAACGAGTCCGGTAATCTATGGACTGTGTCCTGGATGTGTAAGATCTTTCGGATCTCATCATCACATTGTTTTGTTACCGGATCATAGTGGGTCAAGCTTTTTGTATCCCACGTTAACATTTGCTTTGCACTAGACTTTTCGATGTCTAGGCCCATTTTGGGGAAATACGTCTCATCAAAATTGCAGTCTTCAAGGCGTGCCTTGAAAGCGTCCCCCGTTTGGGGTTCTATGTATCTTATAATGGAGGGTGAGTCAAACCCTTTGTAGATACCTAGGCGACGTTGAGGACCCATCTTGGTCCTCTGTGGTGGTGCAATGGGGATATAAACTGCGCAGCCGAAGATTCTCAAGTGGGAGATGTTCGGTGGCGTTCCATATGCGAGTTGCATTGGGGATAGACTCTGACCTCCTGAGGGTCTAATTTTTATTAGTGATGCAGCATGCAAAATTGCATGTCCCCATGCATCCACCGGCAACTGGGATTTCATCAGCAATGGTCGTGCGATCCATTGGAGTCTTTTAATTAGCGACTCAGCTAACCCATTCTGGGTGTGAACATGCGGCACCAGATGTTCAATTTCTATTCCCGTTGCCTGGCAATATTCTTGGAATGACTGAGAGGTAAATTCCCCTGCATTATCCAGACGTACTTTCTTTATTTGGTTGTCTGGGAAATGCGCCCGCAACTTTATTATTTGTGCCAAAAGCTTTGGAAAAGCTAAGTTGCGGGTTGAAAGTAGACACACATACGAGTATTTCGAAGATGCATCAATCAGTACCATAAAGTACCGAAAAGGCCCGCTAGGGGGGTGGATAGGTCCACATATGTCTCCGTGTATTCTTTCAAGGAAGCTAGGAGACTCAATATCCACTTTAAGTGGTGATGGACTTATTATTAATTTACCCTTAAAGCAGGGTACACAAGGGAATTCTCCCTTCTGAAGAATCTTCTGGTTCTTCAGGTTATGCCCATGTGATTGTGCTATGATGCGGAGCATCATCATAGATCCGGGGTGGCCAAGTCTATCGTGCCAAAGTAAGAATTTGGCCGATGTCGGGCACTTCAGGTGCTCCGTCAGGTTTGCTTCCTCTCTCCGAATTTTTATATGGTAGAGGCCTGATGGGAGGCTCTCAAAACGTTCAAGTATGGTTTTAACTCCATTTTCTTGAGACGTTACATACAGTAATTCATTTTCTTTGACATTTGCTGTTTCCAATTGGAATCCATTAAGACGGATATCTTTGAAACTTAGTAAGTTTCTCTTGGAATTCGGAGAGTAAAGTGCATCTTTTATTTTTATTTCTGTTCTGTTGGGGAGCAACGAGGTTGCATTCCCAGAACCTTCAATTATATCCGATGGCCCTGAAACTGTGTTTACATGGCTCTTATACGGGATAATGCTATGAAAATAGCATTTGTGTTGAAGGATCGTATGTGTTGACGCGCTGTCTACTAAGCAGTCATGAGAGCATTCCATCTAAAAAAAGATGAGTAAACATTTGCATTCAGGAAGGCTAAATTTTATTCAACAGAATTGAAGATACATAAAAGCTCTCATAACATAGAATGTTCATACAATAAAATGCTAAGATAAATGATAACAGGCTAATCAAGCAGATTATCTGACTCGAAGTCTTTTGCTGTAAATTTGACTGCATTATTCGCAGCCACCAGGTTTGATTCAGCATTCTTTTTCTTGCTTTGTTTATAAAGCTCCTGGAGATGCACTTGGGTCCTGCACACTCTAGACCAGTGGCCTGTCATGCCACAGCTGTGGCACTGGTCTTCCCAGTCCCTCTTGGGTGGGGGTGCATTGTTTTTCTTGTTATCATTCTTGCGCCAGGTGAACTTGCGCTTCCCTTCATTCTTGCGGTGCTGTGGTGGGCCCTTGGCTCTTTTCTGTTGTCCCCCTTTCTGTGGTCTTTCTTTTCTTTTATTGTCCCTCTTCTTTTTGAAGGAAGAGGTATGGTGAGCTTCTGGTAGGGGGGACAGTGCCGGGAGGGCGCATATTGTGAGTGGCGAGAAGAAGCTCTCTGTTTTGCTCGGCTATGAGAAGACATGACAGCAGCTCTGAATACTTGGTGAACTTACGTTCACGGTATTGCTGCATAAGTATCGCATCCTTTTCATGGAAAGACGTATACGTCTTTTCCAGCATGCGATCTTCTGAGACTTTTTCACCACACAACTTCAGGCGTGAGGTGATGCTAAAAAGTGCTGAGTTGTACTCAGCAATGGACTTAAAGTCCTGTAGTCTCAGGTTCTCCCACTCATATCTCGCCCTTGGGAGTATAACATCTCTCTGATGTTTATACATGTCCTCAAGGGCGGTCCATAGCTCAAGTGGATCTTCGACCGTAAGGTACTCAGCCTTTACACTACTAAAAAAAGGACTTTTGCCCGCGTTTTTTTAACATTTCCCAACGTTTTTGAAGCGCTAGCAAATGTTTTCCCAACGTTTTATGAAACGCTGCAAAGACGTTGGGAAAAGTGGGCGTTACTAAATGTTTTCCCAACGTTTTGGT